>SAUE01000664.1:0-13954 GCA_009724625.1 Deladenus siricidicola
AAACTTTTGGGATTAACTAATTCGAAATAAAACATTTGCGGACCCGACATTTGCGGACGAACATTTGCGGACCCGACATTTGCGGACGAACATTTGCGGACCCGAGATTTGCGGACCCGACATTGGCGGACGAAATAATTTTTAAAATTTCCAATTTTTTAAATAAATGAAATGTTATTTCGGTTCTTGTGGTTTATTGGTTTATCGGGACATGAAAAAAATTTTCGTTGTTAGTAAGGTTCTCTGAGACGGGAACTTCGAATTTAATAATGTTTTTACTGGTTTTGTTGTTTTTGTACAGTTTTTGACATTTTCACTTGGGGTGGCGTATAGCGACCCCCCAACACGTGTACAATTCGGGGTGGGGTAAGAAGGATAATAGCAGCCTAACTCGCGATTTTGACGTTTGGCAACTCGTTTTTATATCAAAAAATAATTATTATTTTTTAAATTCATAATTATTTCGTCCCCAAATGTCGGGTCCGTAAATGTCGTCCGCAACCCGGACTAAACTTTTTTTCTATTTCTCCGTTAGAAATGCTTTATCCCGCTCTAAAATTGGGAGTCCCGCTCTAAAAACGATTTTTTGACCTAACATTTCTAAGACAAAAACGACACTTTATGATTTTTGAAGAGATTCCGTGCAAAAAAAACCTGCAAAATGGGGTACTTATTTATTTTGTCCCCCCCCCTGACCATAGGATTTTTTGGTCGAATTTTTTCTTCGAATTTTGCCTTGAAAATGTTGCCTAGTATGAAACTTGAGGTGGGGTATAGCGACCTCCACGACCATCGTTTCAAGTTACATATTAGGCAACATTTTCAAGACAAAATTCGAAAAAAATTCGACCAAAAAATCCTATGGTCAGGGGGGGGCGGACAAAGTAAATAAGTACCTAAAATGGTACTGAAAATTTTTCATCAAAAACCTTTAAGAATTTAAAGGTTATGGAGAAAGAGAGTTTTATTTATGGATTTTTTATGGAGAAAGAAGAGAATTTTTGAACGAGATTTCTAAGAAAAAATTTTTTCCCAGAGATCTCCGTGAATTTTGAAAATTTCCGGAGATCTCCGGAGGATTTTAAAATTCTGCGGAGATCTCCGAGAAAATTTGTTTTCCGGAGATCTCCACATTTTTCCAAAAATTTCGAGATCTGCGCTAATTTTTTAAATTTTCGGAGATCTCTTAGACTTTATGAAATTTCTCCGCACTTCTCTGGTAGATCTCTGCATTTCTCCGGTGGATCTCCAAAAAAATCGAAATCCTCTGAAATCTCCGAAATTGAGATTGGAGAAATGTTGCATTTTTCATTTCTCCGGAGGATCTCCGGAAACGGAAAAAATATCTCCGGAGATTTTGCGGAGAAACGAAAAAATACGGAGATTTTCGGTGGATACTCATAAAATTCGGCGATCTCCGAAAACGTATAAAAAAAATTTAGTCCGGGAAGTGTCGTCCGCAAATGTTCGTCCGCAAATGTCGGGTCACTGATTGACTGATTGTGAGTCTACTCCGGAGTCATTTTGAGGTCAGGTCCATCACACCGGTCTTCCATTCTCATTCAACATTCCACCCTATTCAACACATTTAGCTCTTTCAACATTCAAAAGCATTCTAAATTTTATGAAATTTTCAATTTTATATTTGTGAGTGAATTTTTTCTTTTAGATTTTTTTTAATAATTATTAACAAATTTGAATAAAAATAGAAAATATATACTTACCATATATTTCATAACAATGTTGCATACATTTTGCTCCATAACGCAAAGATACAAAAATACATTAATAGTTTGATAATTAAAAAAGTTTGTATGTTTTTTTTAAGTTTTGCAAATTACAAATTTATTTTTCGTTCGAAATTATCGATTAACTTGTCCATTAACTACTATAAAATCTAGCTTTTTTGCCTTTATAATAATTATTTTTTGTCGCATTAAAAGTGAGCAAAAAATTAATAATACTGCATCTATAAAAAATAAAACTTTAAATTTGTATTATAAAACGTACATTGTAGACTTTAGCACACGAATTTGCGTACATCGTAGACAGTCGCCCACAGTAGACTGTTAAACATGTACAGTACAACGACCCGACTAACTGTCAGTCGGGCGAAGAGGTACGGCCATAGCCGGCCGTGAGCACAGCGATAATTGACCAGATTGGGCGGAACTTCTCCACGGCTGGATTTGGGCGCGAATGGACTTTCACATTGCGTAGAAGAACGCATTATTCTGTTGTTATTATATATTGTGTGTATATTAGTCGATAGAGTTCAACGATTACACGTATAGCTAAAAAGTAAAAAATACAGTTTGAGAGAAGTAAAAAATACGATTATTTTTCAGTAAAATCGCTGCAACCAACCACGCAATTAATCTACCGAAATTTTTTGGACAAAAATTACTCGAAACAACACTTAATAGGGTAATTTTTCAAAAAATTATTCAAGCTGCGGTGGAAGGCAGCTGAAAACTTTATTTCTCGTAAAAAATTTGAAGAAAATTTTCTTAATTTTTTTAAAAAATTTAATAAATTGACATATAGAAATAGGCTAGATTACGCTTTGTAAAAAAACACAAAAGAATAAACTTTTGATTCAGTGGCTGTAGAACACCATTTCGTTTTGAATAAAGCGCACTTTTTTAGCTGCGCGTAAATGAAACAACACATAAATCTTATAAAAAATATTAATGACGACTGAACGTATGTACATTCACTTTTTTCCACATAGCTCGACCAATAAAACAAAAAAGGCTCACAGCTATAAAAAATACTCACAGCTGTAAAAAACGCTTACAGCTATAAAAAATGCTCACAGCTATATATACAAGTTTAAAATTTTTGAAAAAACAGTTTTTGTGTCGGAAAATATGTCAGCAAAGTTGGTGCAATTGAGTGAGATTTGTAGAGTGCGACATTTGCGTGTTATCTGTAAATATTTTTACCTTTTTCTGCAAAATAACTTGACAATACTTTTGTATTAAAATAGTTTACGTGTTTACAATTTTTAACAAATAAACACACTACATACATACATACAGTGCCAGTGCAGTGCTAGTGCAATTAATACAAACAAAAGTAAAAACTTATCTTTCATGTTTAGTCAAAATTTGTGCTTTTGTGTCAGAGGGACGTAACATGCTGATGAAGCTGCCGTACGCAGTTAAATTCAAGTTGTCTATAAAAATAAAAACCAAGGGTGTAAAAATTTTCGGTTTTTGATTTTCAATTTTTGGCGTTTTTTTCTTTCAATTTTTGGAAAAAATTGCCCAAAATCGAAAAATTTGACAAATTTTGAATGCAATAAATGGAAAAAGATTTGAAGGCGCGTTTGTTGCACCGGACCGAAGAAAAAACAAACATTTATTATATGTACAATAAAATTAAAATGTTTTTACTGTTTATTGTTTTGTTTGAACGCGGAATTTTATTATATAAACTATTTACTGATTAATTCAATTTGAATTCAGTTTTTTATGCTTCAAAAAATACTTTTCCTAAAAAACTATGAAATTTATTGCGACTTCAATTTTCGGGGATTTTTTTTTCAATTTCGGAAACAAATATTTTTTTAATTTGTGGTTTTTGATTTTTAGGAATTTCGAATTTACTGTCGTTACACCCTTGCTATACACATATATGGTAAATTACTAAATACAGTCTTTTCCACAGGCATTAGAAGTCGAGGTTTGAGCAAAATGCATCAGCCACAAATCGTAATGGTTTATTTGGTCGATGGAAATTAAAGCTTGTAAAATCAAATGTTTACCAAAAATTTGTTCAAAATTTTTGTATTGGAAAAGAGCAAACGTGTGATTGCACAAATTCAAAGAACAAATTATTTGAGAAATGGCATTTGTAAATTTCTTCGATGATTCTTTTGAATTTGTGAAAGGCGATCGACGCCAAAACCGGCATGCGATGCGATATCTGCGATAATGGCATTTCCTGGGCGATTTCGTCTTGATAGTCGCGGAATGCGTGCGCCACTCGCGCGTCCGTCCAATCGATCATCATTGAAGTTCTCGTGGTCAGCGCTGAAAGCAATCAAAAACTATTTTTTTAAGACATTAAAATATCCGCAAATGACTTGTTTTTCACTTTCTTTAATATATCGCACAAAAAACACACATTTCCCAAAACATGTTCGCAGTAATGTGTTTGCCACACATTAGACATACCGTGTTGTGTGTGGGTGGATGTGCTCGCCTGGGCGCTAGTGGTCGGCATCCGCGGTCGGCATCTAGCGCAAGAATCCGCCTCGCCACATTCATCTTTTGCCGGAATATCCTGAAAATGGTGGAGTATCACGAAGGAAGCGATTTTTGTCGCTAAAAACACATGTCGCTGGCAAAAACTTAATTATAAATTTTAAAATTTTTGATCAAGGGCGGAAAACCACTTGCATAAAAATTGCATAGCCAGATAAAAAGAAAAGAAAAAAGAAGTCAAAGTGTAATAAATCGCAAATTGTCTTCTTTTTTTCCACTATGTGTGACTTCTATTTTCTTAAAAATGGCGTTTATTCAACAAAAAAATGGTTGGGAGCCAACGGTGTCGGATTCATTTTCACACTTAATTTTGCACGTTCTTTCGAATACAAAAACACAATTTATTTTCATGCAAGTAAATCTTTGATCATATTTGTTCAGTATTAAAAAATATTTTTTATTTACAATTAATTTTTTTGTTAGTTTGTTTTGGCCGCTTTCCGCGATTATCAAGACAATCTCACCGGCGAATTGCCTGCATCTCTAATTTCAGAACGTGAGTCGGTTTTGGCGTCCGCCTCATTTCGCAGATTCAAGAGAGACGTGGAGATTATTTACAATTGTGCATTCGCGAACAACTTATTTTATGACCTTGTCTTAACAAGACTTTTATTTTTTCCAATGCAGCAAACTCAATGAAATGTTTGCATATTTCCGCCATTTCACTTCAAATGAAATTTATTTGAACTTTTCATATTCAAATTACCAGTTCAAGTTTGTTTGTTTCATTTGCCGCCAAAGTCAAGCAGAGACTGCGGAGAAAGTTTACAATCTTGTTCTTTAGTGATCGTATCAAATCAAATTGCAAAAAACAAAAACAATTAAAAATTCCTGCAAAGTGCCATAAACAAAAGAAATTTGAGTTTTTGAAAAACTTTCGCTAAATCGACTAAATTACTTTTTTTTCCGAAAAAATAAAAATTAAGTTAATTAAAATTTGTTAGAGAAGCAAAAAAAAGAAATTTTTTAATTAAAGACGTCCATTCACATAAATTTGCAAAAATTACAAATTCGAAATGCCCATTTAATTTGAACCTTGAAATTGATTTATCCATTCAATTAAAAAATGTATTACTTCGCTTTCAAAATTTATCTATAAAAATAAATAAATATTTGGAAATAGTTGCAATTTTTACTTCCACTACAATAAAATTTTGAAAAAATAGCATTTTTAAATTGAACATTTTTAAAATTTGTTTTGAATATCATGACGATTTATCCATGTTTTACCTTACCAGAAAAATTCTAGAAACTCGGTCAAATGATTTAACTGAAGAGGACGAAATTGAAACTTCAACTTCAGCGCTCTAATAACGTGGAAAGCTGAACACAAGCGAAATTATTGAAAATTTTCGTGTCAAGACCTAAATATTTTCATTTTCTATTTCGAAAACTTTTCTGCTTTTTTGTGAAGTTTTTCATTTTGTCAATTTACATTTGACCGTGAAAGTGAAGTTTCAACTTGCACACCTTTTTGTCACCTGAAGTTGAGGTTTCAAAGTTGTCGTCTTTTTGAGTTCATGGAGTGATGAAGTGAATTTCAACTTTGTTGAAAAATGGTATTACTGTCACTTTCTCTCAAATACGCCAAACATTTGTTTAAGTATACATACATGACGGTACAGAAAGCCGACGACTGTTTTTTAAGTTTAACCACTTTTTTGCACATAACACAAATATTTTTAAACAATACATACGACGCAAAATTGCATTGAATGAATCTTTTTTTAACATATCTTTTTTAAACTTATTTCAGAAACATGTTTTTATTAAAAAACAAAATATATACCGCATTTTAAGAAAATCTTGAAAAATATATTAACTTCTTTAATTAATATATTTTACCTATTTATAGAAGAAAAATCAGTTAAAAAAACGAAGAAAGTATCATTCGACGTGGAATGAAGTTTTGGGTTGAATGGATTGTTTGATTTTTTAAATCATTTTTATATGACATCAAAACAGTTTGTGAAAGGCGTAGAATTTTGCGAATTCGTTCGCTTCGCCACACTTTTTTTAACATACAAAACGCAAAAATACGAAAATTTTTTTTTTAATTTTTGTCATATTTTTGCGTTTTGTATATGTAGCTTGAAACAAACAAAAACAAAAGTAGACCTGTGATTTGAAAAAAATGTTAAATATAATTTTAACAAAAAGTTTACAAATTTCAATATTTTTTATCTCAGATCATTGCCAAATTGTTTGTTTTATTTATTTTTTTGCAATGTCCGCGACTAGCACGAACACGTCTAACGCGCAGCCGCATCAACATACTGCCATCGACATCCTGCCGACGAACATACGCGAACTCTTGCACGCCAGCGAGGGCATATCCTTCGTTTGTTCGGTTGGCCTTAATTGCCTGCTGGCGGCGACGTTGGTGCGCGAACACAACAAAATTCTGCGCCCTTATGCGCGCGTCCTGCTGCATAATTGTGTGTTTGACCTCTTTTTCACCTTCGCCGCGTTCGCGTCGGGTTTGGTAATGCTATCTATAAAAACAAATTTTTACGAAAACTCATAATGCCCCCGTTAAAGAGTGGGTTTTTTTGACACTTTTAATACATATTATGGAATGCAAACACGCAAATGTGTTTCAATTTCCCGCTTTTGAAAGATCTTTCCCGTGCAAATATAAAAATATAATTTTTTTCATTTTTTACCATTTTTGGCGAAAATCCAAAAATTTTAAATTTTAAACTAAAAAAATTATTTTTTTAATTTAATTTTAAAGAAACATAAAAAACATGACGCTAAAGAGTGTCGTAGTGTGGGCTGTATTGGCTTGACGGACCTGATAAAACAAATAACCTCAAAATTTAGGAAATTGAATTCTACGAGGGCGAGTTTATGATTCTGAACAACGGTTTCTACCGTAAACTGTCGCCAGGGTGGCATATATTTGGTTGGTCGTCGTATTTGATCACATTGTTTATGTCGATGTACGTGATTCCCATAGTGTTCTACTTTCGATACTCAATCATGGTTCGGTAAGACAGAATGGAAAAAGAAAGAGAGCGAGAAAAAAAAGAAGGAAAAATGAGCAGAGAGAAAGAGACAAATGAACAAAAAATTTTGTACTGAATTTTTGCGAAAGAATATGTGTTTATAGCGATGTGCAAATGTCAGCCGTCCGTTTGACGAAACTTCTCGTTCTCATCATATTGGTTAGCGTTTTGCTGACGAGTGTAATCACCGCCGATCTCGTCAACCACAGTGGCGACGCGATGCGCCACTGCCGCGAGATTCTCGTCGATCCCGTTTGGACGCACGACGGCGCGCCACCCATTGACAATTGCATAGTTACCAAATTGGTGAGAGAACGAAGGCGAGGATGGGGCTTATTGATGAGAGTAGTTGGTGAGGCATCGAACCCGCAGTCTTCACCACCCTTAACAACAATTGTGCCAAAAACACTAAACTATGAACTATGTACTTTTTAATGTTTTTCAAAAAAACCACAACCACGGATAGCCTCGACTCGGTTCTATGTATTGTACCATCGACCATATGTCAAGAATAATCAAGAACATACGTATTATGCCATGACAATTTTCATGAATTTATGAGCATTCAAATTTAGGTTTTGAATGAACGGTGATTATTAAAAATTCCTTGAAATTTAGATCAAAATTTAAAATTAGCCAAGCCAACAAATATCGAAATTCAATCATCTGGGTCAAATGTTTCCTTTCTTTGCTCTATAACATTTATAATTAAAATAATCAAAAACATTAATCTGAATATGTATTCATTCTATCGGATTTAGGATAGCCCGTTGTTCCGCACATACCGTATACTCGTGGGTTCTGCAGAAGTGGTCATGTTTGGTACTATGTTTTACTGTACACGAGCCGTGTTCGTAGCTCTGCGCATAGCACGACCACGGCTGCTGGAAAAGACGGCAAAGGTGCAAACGCAGATGAACACGCTGCTGCTATTCCAGGTAAAATGTGTTATTTTTGTTTTCAAAATTAACCGAATTTTATTAGATGTCCCTCTTTACTCGCATATCAAACCTTGCTTATTGCAAACACATGTGTTTGTATTGCGTGTACATATGTATTCGCATTCTAAAAATTATAATGTTTTAGCTGCTCGCCTCAATGGCTTTTGCTGTTGTGCCTATAGCTCTGTCTGTGATTGCTAGTCTGCTTCAAATCCCCGGCATGGGTGACGTGGTTCTTATTGGTCTTACGTGGATTCCGTTAATCAACCCCTTGATTACGATATTTCTCATCTCCACCTACCGACGCAAAGCAGCGCAAATAATTGGCGCTCCGTTTTTACTCGTCTACCGTAGGTTCGCCGGCAACAGAATTTTACCATGGCGTCACGGTATAACCTCTAGTAGTAACAATAATACATCTAACATTAATCATATAGCATTGTAATTGGTTAATTATAATACATATGTATGTAGTCTAATTCCACTCGTGTAACCCGTGAACGCATGGCCAGTGTCATTAACTTGTATCCAAAATGCATCCGCATTTTTTCCAAAACCGCCTGCAAAGTGCCAAGATGGATGCAAATAATGAGGCAATTATTTTGAAGAAGCCCGAAGTTTGATGCCATTCTTGAAATTGCTATTGGCTGGGTAACAAGCCTGTGCAAGTGATTTTGAAAAAAAATTGGGAGACATAATCGCAAGAGAAGGCACTGGTTTTATGTGAATGAATTGAATTGCGTTGGTTTTGGATTGTAATTGATTGATTCGTTTATTACCACTAAGATTTAAGGTTATATTTGGAATGCCTTTGATCGTACTTTTTATATAAAAGTTACACAAATGTCAGTCAGTCTGAGGAATGAGCTAAACTACACATTGTATTTTTAAAGACAAAAAATGTATTTCTATAATATGCATAATAGCAATTGCGTTTTTACATCAACTTGTATTGTAATTGTTAAAAAAGATCAACAATATTTAAATGTTTTCTTTATTAAAAGCGAATGACAAAAAAAAATTAAAAGCGATAATATAATTTGCTTATTACTACAAAAAAATTTCAGAATTAAACAAAAAAATTTTTAAACCAAAAACATAAATTTTTGCTGCGCATTATTTTTAATTTCTTAACGAGGGCAATTTTTTAAACTTGTTTTGTATTTTGTTAGAGAAAAGACGAAATTAATCATTTTTGAACAATTTTATTTTTATCTTTTTGAAAAACATCGAATTTGCTTTCATTACGCCGAAGGTAACAATTTTTTAATTTTGTTATTTTTTACTTTCTTATTAACTTTTTTTTATTACCCCTCTCTCATTGATTTGAAGAGAGAATAAGCTAGTGGAAGAACACGCTAGACGCCACTCTATGTCTGACTTGTGATAAGTGAAGTTGAAGCTTGAGGGGTAATAAAAGTCAAAAAATTGAATGTGAACGAGTTAACCGTATTTACTTGTATAACTATTCACTTTAAGTCAATTATTTTTTTCGTTTTAGTTACTTACTTGATTTTTTAGAGGATCGTTATGGCAAGGCCTTTCAAATACTTGGCGCATTTTGCTCGCCATCGTCCATCAGGATCCTTCAACACATTCTTTTTCATGTTTCGGTCAGTCAATTGATTTTTTAATTTTCTTTTAATTTTTTATTTTTAGACGAGTGAACAATTGGACGAATACGTCGGCCAAACTCAGTCGTGCAATCCACGAATAATTTACTTCAAGAGTCGGTATTATGTCGGTAGGCGTTTTTCCATTGATTTGATTTTAATTTATTGCGAAATTAGTATTTTTGGCTATTCTGTTTATATGTTTGGAAAGGGTAGGGTGATAATAGGTGATAAATACCATGCATATTTTGTTTTATTTTACCAGTTATTTTTTTCGAAAATTTTTGTGATCGAATGACAAAGCTCTTCGAGAGCATTCCAATTAATAGTAATAATTACGAATGGTATATATAAAATGAGGGGGGGGGGCAAACAGTTTACACTAAATTTTGTGGTGGCAATGTCCAAAAATCTATTTTACCTTCGATCTACTTGAGAAATTCGTAATTTTTTTCTCTGCCATTCTCGGAAGTCCTGCCCTTCTGTTCTTCTACCACTGAAGCAAGTAATAAAAAAGAACTCCTATAACATTTTTTCGTGCTTTCAGTGGGCCAAGGAATCAACTAGTACGAAAATAATTGGTTTTCTAGCCCATTCTTGAACTTTTTGACGGGGTCGTTTTTCCCCTTTATGTACACATATGACATGCGTTCGAATATATTGTTTTCAGCCATCCGTGGCCAATCGATTCCATTGTCGGGCGGCGGTTTGCCAGACGCAATGGCGTTCTACGTGATCGTTCACTTCTACTTCGGCTTGCGCTTTCCCGGAGAGTGTCGCGAAATACTCTACGCGCTGACGGTGCTCATGGGTTTGCCGCTACCAGCCAAAACTCAACTAAGCCAACGTCTTACCGAATTGATTAGTGGTATGTTTTTTCTGTGATTTTATAGACCGAATTAGATATTTTTATTTGATCCAGCCCGCGGTATTAAAATTGATTAAATTGTGAGAACAAAATTTTGTGAAAAAGTACTTCTCATCTCGTATAAAAAATTACTTTTGTTCTCACTATTTAATTAATAATAATATATTTTTGGATTGCAGGCGCATACGAAATGATTCAACAAAATCGCAAAAAGTTCGGCGAGCGAAAGCTGGCGAAATTCAACTGGACGCCGACGCTAATGCACAACAGTGCGCCAAATAAATGTTTATTAATGAATGACTCTATTCGTTGATTTAAAGGAAACTTCAAAAATTCATTTCAAGCAGTATTTAGATAAGATATTCTTCATTTCTTTTATGAAATTTTTTGTTCGAACTGAAGCGTCAATATACGAAAATGGTGTGAAAAAGATGTGTTTGGGTGTGAAAAAGATGTGTTTGGATTCACTATGAAATGAATTTTTTGTTACAATTTATTTGAAGAAAAATATAATTTGCACATGCTCAGTAGCATGTGTTAGAGAATCAAAAGTATTTTACAAGCAGTAACACTACAAAGCCGGCGAGAACTTTATATTGTACTGCAGGGAACCCGAATTGCGAAACACTACGGTTGGGTACTTGTACGTGTCGTTCGAATTTTGCATTTCTTACTGAAATTTCGCCTTCTGTCACGCCCTCTTCGTTGTCGACGTAGTCGAGATTACGGTCGGCGCCGGCATAACAATACCTGCGATTTTTGCAAATGCACTCTTGAATATCTACCGAGTCGTGAAGCCTATAAATTAAAAATTCTTAACATATTTTTCCCGAATTTGACAAATGTTTACTTTTTGCAGGTGTTATCGCCGCGTGACTCGAATAGCTTTGCATCGATCGCGCCAAAATTTTCCGCACATCCACGTAGGGTAAATGCGGATCCTAAATTTGGGGAGATAACAATTTTTCCGTTATTAATCCTTTTTGAAGTAGTCATCCAACTGCCTTTACCTGTTTCATGATCGGTGAGCACAAGCGTCTGGCAATAGCTGTGACGACACGTTTGACGGTGTAGCACGTCCATAGCGCGCGGCTGTGTGCAATCTGACATTACCGACGCGCTGCCGGGCGCATTGGCGCGCCTGAGATCCAGCAGATTTAATACTACCTAAATGTTTCTTTATTATATGTATAAATTAATAATAACTATGTATTAATGTATAATAAACCTGTCGCATATCGGATGACAAAACCGTCCATGGGCTAATACAATGAAAGCACCAATTTTGCCGTTGATTATCGGAATCACCTTGAACGTGTTGATGACGTTGGCGGTGATGCGAATTTTGACGGCGGCTTGAGTGATGATGCTGAGAATGGCTGTGGTGGTAAGGGGATGATGATGGTTTGAGATCATTATAGTAATCGAGTTTATGCTCTGTGCCTAACAATAAACATAAAAATATTTATGTACAAATTAAACGATATTTTTCACACCGAAAAAAGTCGATGTCACCGATTTCGTTGAAATTGGTCCATTTTTAGAAAAACCCTTTTATAAGAAGAAAGCGGAAGTACATATAATGTGAATGTGCGGATAAAAAGTTGCCCAATTATCTCATTCAATGTTCAATGTTTGACGAGCTTACCTGAATTATAATCTACAGCCGATTCGGAGGAACCTTTTTCGGGAAGAAACCGTCCGCCGTATTGGCTCTCAAACTGGCGCCTCTCCTCGCGTTTTAACTTAAAAATTTCAGCATGACATTCAAAACTTTCCCAAAAACTCTGTGCGTCGATCTCAAAATGCATACAATATGTGTGTATGTAATACATATGTATGTATGATCGTCAACAAGTCAGTCAATCAGTGGTGAAAATTTCAGAGTGCAATTTTCTGAGCAAAAAAAAATTTTGTGTGGAAATTCCATACGTCAGCGATCCGCTTCGACTCGTCGGCTTCGGTCCATCGCGGCTCACCGACGACTGTAATCGTGAATGTCGAAAGCGCGACGAGACACAGTAGCCGTGAAAACGTGACGAATCGTAGCATTGAGGTATACGGTAGGGACATGCTTTGATGCCACAGTCAGAGAAACTCTCAGCGTTTAATTTTTGGCATTCTGTTTCTGAACGGATCGTAAATATACGGTAGTTGTATAGGCGAGACTTCAAAAATTACCGACTTCACCTTTTAAGTACAAAATTTTTATTTATAAAACTAAACATCAAGAAGCCATAGTAAATATGAAACATATATATTCATAAGCAACAATTGAGACACTCTCATGGCCAACTACTCGTTCGATTTTAATTTAATTTTTTAGTTACGGTAAGTTTCGATTACAGTAAATTTTGTAGACCTCGCAAGTGCTGAAGTGTCATTTATACATTTTTGGTATACTATTGGTGATAGGTTACTGTATATGACTACATTATACACGAAATCACTGACTTCACCTTTTAAATTACACTAAAAATTGTTCATACATATAACTAAATGAAATAGAAATATCAAACCAATACCGTAAAATGGGCAAAAATTTAATATCTGAATTTTTTTGTGTTTAAAAAAATTAAATTTCTGATTAAAAATAAAACTTTCTCCAGCAAAAAAATAAACAGAAAATAAAATAAAAATCGAATTTTTTTGTGTCAATTAAAAATAAATAAAAAGAACAAAATAATACAAAATAATTTTCAAAAATTCAGTGAAAACGTCGATAATACGCAATAACCCCCAACTCTTTCTTCACGCGCCCGAATAAAACCGAAAAGGCGGGAGAGAGAGAAAGGGAGAGAAAGATATATTCGTTATACATACATGTGTGTAATAAAATCGATTTGCAGAAAAAAAGTGAAATAAAAATTAATCGTTTTTTATTTATTTACGAATTTTTGGAGTTATTTCCGTTAAATTCCAGTGAAATTCGTGCAAAACATACCAAATTGTAACGAAGAGGAGAACAATTTTTCATCTTCAAATTGCAAATTGTAATTAAATTAGGTTAAAAAAATTTATTCAAAAACAAAAGTATTAAAAATTAAAAGTTTTTTAAATCAATTTTCCAACCACAAAATTTTGCAAAAATATTTATTCCACCAAAAATAATTTTAAAATCGAGTCATACATCGTGTGTATTACATACCGACATACAGACATATATGTATGTATTTATTTATTTATTTAAAAATACGTCATAAAGACATAACAAGGATAATGATTAACATTAAAATGACAAAGTCTA
>SAUE01000056.1:3895-14958 GCA_009724625.1 Deladenus siricidicola
CAATTGTAAGAATAGCGACTGAGAAGTATGTGTGCAGTGTGCTAGAAAAAAACATAAAAGTATTTGCAAAAGTTTCCATCTTACATCTAGGTGTCCCGTTTTTTATTTCCGCTACTGTATATTTCCAAAAATTCTAACCTCCTTAATTGAAGTCTGAAAAATGGGATGGGCGGATGAGCTATACAAAATTTTCCAATCGCTGACCTGAGCATTTTCGGAGGCGATTTTTTGCGATTGTCTGATCAAATCCTAAACAAAAAACACAATGAATATGAATTAGAAATTGTGAATACCCCAACCACCGAAGGATACATATACATATATGAAGCACCGAAAAAAACGGTTCCAAAAATCATTTACAAATTCAAAATTGAAGGAAATTTTTATTGCGTCATCAAATACATTTGAATAGCAACAAAAAGTTCAAACAAAGCACACCCGACTAGCTACTATTCGTCGAGTCTCCTCTCATAATTCGTTGCTTTTGTTGGGCGTAAGCCTCCATATTTCTCTGCTGTTCGATGTTGCGTACACGATACTTGACGCTCTCCTGCCTACGATCCCTTTGCCGCCTCTCGTCCCACATAACAAGACCTTAAAGGTATACGGTACAATTTTTGGCCACTAGATAATTTCTTAAATTAGATAATTTCTTAAAATATACAATATGTATACCAAAAAGCTGGTCTTTCATTTGAGACGCATACTGTATAACTTGCATACTGTATAATCTATAAGCATACTGCATACGTTATATACAGCACAATCTTTGAAATTTTACTGTATAATTAAGAGGCATACGGTATAATTTTTGATCATTCCATCTAAAACTTTCTCTCATCCAAAACGCTTACATATGGTTGAGACGGTGAAAATACACGAGCCGACGAATACCCGTAGTCCGTACACTTTTGTCGGTTTACCGAATCTGTCAAGCGAAACTTCCTTGGGTTTCTAAACTACGATCATTAAATTTCAGTATTAAATTTTCGAAAAAGATTTAAATTATCAATTTTCAATATCAAATTTCAGTTTTTTTGTGCCTACCGTACCGTAAACCTAAACATTATACACTTTGAATTGTTGTGTATGTGTAAAATAATTAGTAACGTAAATTTATTTATGTTTGTTCGCCGAATTTTTATTAGTTATTGTTTTTGTCTGACAACTTAAAAGTAAGCAAATAGAACATTTGTTTACTTTTAACAGGTGCCTTTCCTTCCATTTCCGTGCTTTTGACAATTTCTTAAATTTATACCCAATGATTTTGAAAATCTGAGATACAATTTTTCATTTTTATTTTCGATTCTCTGAAATGTCGTCGAGCTGCGGATTAAGTTGGCTAACTATTTACTAAATAGTATTTAGATAATTAAAAAATAATAATTAGTTTGCAATTTTTAATGATTGCAACTTCCAAATTTAGAGAGCTTATTAAACCATAGAAAATTTTCATAGAAATGATAGCAAAAACTTTTCTGGACATCTTTCGTTGTTTAATAAAAAAATTTTAAAATATTAACGGACTTCTATAATCGGAATTTTTATTTTGTTCCACCATCATGGAGTAAAAATGACCATAAAGTTGTATTTCGAAAGCTAATTTGGCAAAAAATTGGTAAAAAAGCGAATTCGTGCTCATTTGGCAAAAAATTTGAAAATTTAAATTTAATTTCCGTCAAAAAATATATCTCAAATTTTTTGTACTAGTCCTTGCTGGACGAGTATAAAAATTTTTTAAGTTTTTTTATACTATTCCTCCGTATTATCCCGAGCGGATTAAAATTCTTACGGTCATTTTATTTTTTCCGAAAAAAATCAAAATTTCGAGCTTGCAATTTTTGAAGGGCTATTTTCAAGAGCAACCAGTTTAGCCAAATTAAAATTTAAAAAACCATCCCTAATTTTGCATTCAATATAGGACAAAAAATTGGATTTTCTAATTTTACAAGGGACTTCAAGAAATTTCATTGAATAATTTAAAAATTGTTTTCACATAAAACATTTTTATTTTGGCATTTCTATGTTCATTTGGGTGTTCATTAATTTAAATTTATTGAGGATAAGAAAATTAATTAATCTCTGCGAACCCTTTTTGGCCAAAAATTAGCTTCATAAATATTTTCCGCGATTTTTTAATCGTAAATTTCCTCCTCCTCGTTTAAAATTAATTGAAATAAAGAAAAATAATCTACATATATGAACTTTTTTCATCAAAAAATAGCATCATAATTTTTTTTTCTATGATTGTAACTTTTAAATGCTTAATAAAATCACGTAAATTTTTATATTTCCTTTCATTAGTTTTAATTTATCAACGATAAGAAAACTTTGGTAAAAAAAACGATTAAAATGACAAATATTTTTGTATTATACCAGTTTATGAAGCCGCCCCTCCGGCATGGCCTACATATATGTTATATGTGTAAGTGTTCGCGTTCATTTATCTCCCCCTTTTCCTATTTGTTATTGTTTTGATAAATTAAATAGCATAAAATTGAAATTATTCAAATTCATATAAATTGTTGTTCTGTCTGCTTTTTCCTTTGACCCTACACAAAAATGCATTTTCGCTGTTTAATCAAAAATGTATTTTTCATTAGAAAATTAGCTTTCAAAAAAACCGACATAATTTTTGAACGGCTGCATCCCCACACTAACTCCTCGACCGCTTATTATAAGCGATGTCCAAATGATCTGTTAAATAATCGAAAATTTGAAATGTGAATTTCGCGCATGTATGACATAATAATAATAAATTATTATTATTATTTTTGCGCTTAAAAAGTGGGCGTGGCGAAAATCAAAACGATTTCAAATTTGAAATCCCCGTCGCAGCCCACGTATAAAATTTCTGTTCATTATTTATTAGCCATATCTAAAATCTGCATTTTAAAGTTGCGTGCAAATTTCGGTTCCACAATCCAACAACAAAAAACCCATTGCGACACACGCGCCATACGCAAAGCGAAAATTAGCTGCTGCAAATTTGCAATTGGCGTTTGGCACCGAAAAAGTGGGCGGAGCCAAAATGCGTTTATTACGTTATGTGCTGAATCCCCGTCCAAGAAAAGAGTTAAGAACGTAGAAAAATTCAGTTCAGTGAACAGCCGGCGAAAAGCCCCTGACAAACAAATGAAGATTATTACAAGGGATTAGGTCTTATTTGCAGTCTTATTTCATTTTTTTAAATTTTAATATAAAATCTCAAAAAAGCAAGTCTATTATTGTTTTTTTGCTTTTTCGCAAAAATCTGGGTTCGATACAATCCATTCGTGTAATTACTTATTGGAATCTACTTTTTTGCTTAATTAACTAAAAAGTTGCACGCAACATTAAAATGCAAATTTTCGCCCAAAAGAGAGCACAGACCTCGCAGCAGCAAGTCAAAAAAATCCTTTCGTTTTTTGTGCTTGCTTGCCGCCATTGTTTGATTCGAATTTTTGAAAGTTCGGTTAAAAAACCGAAAATAAATTTAATTAATTAAATGCAATTTTTATCAGTTATGTTTTTCTTTTGTAGCTGTGTGAAGAATGAGTGTGCTGAAATTAGAGTCAATTATAATTTGTCATCTGTTTCCATCCAATACATATTATTGAAAACATTTTAAAAGTTTGTATGTTCGCATTTGTTGGCTAATACATACATACCGTAGTACATACATAGAAGTAGTAAAAATGACTATATGAAATAGTTTAAATTCATTTGCTATTCTCAAAATCGTAGTTTTACATTTTTTGTGAATTTTTTTGCCACATTATTTTTATGACGAGTTTATATTTGAAATATTTTAAAATATCGCAAATCCTTGTTACCAAGGAAGAGTTTGTCGTGTGGTTCAGCGTCGCCCACGAAAAACTATTTAGCATTTTGCGGTATTGTTTTGCGCATATAAATCATATGCATTCATTACGTTTATCCGCATATATAAAATTCGAAGCGTTTCCGAGAGAGATTTTTCAAAGTTGTTTGTCACATTTTTTGCGGCTTCGTAAAAACTGTATTTATTACAATTTCCGAAAGTCCTTTATAATAATTTTTATTTGACGTTTAAAAATAAAAATATGAAAGTATATAAAAAAGGTTTTATTTTTTCGGATGGCATAAAACATATACATCACTACTACTCACTTCCCACCACAACCGAATTTGTTGCTTTATATTCCTGAATCTTTTTTGTGGATTATCCTTTTTGACCCATTCCTCCCGGTTATTCTTACTTTTTCTATTCGTTTTTAATGCAATTTTCAGCGAGTTGAGTGTCCCTTCCCCCAATTAATATAGGATATCAATTCCACGAAGAATTGATAAGTTTGTCAGAAACAATCGCTTAAAACACATTTCATATTTTTCAAAAGGAATGCCTTAATTTTGGACAAACTTACAGAATGCCACGAATAATTTCTCGAATTGTTCTGGGTATTTTGTGGTATATTTTTTAAAACTTTTTTACTAAATATCTTAAAAATTACTTTAAAAGCAAAATTTATAGACGTGTCACTTTATTCGTAATATATTATATTATATGACGTTTGTATGACCATTTTTTGAAAAGCGAAAAATTCATTTCTGTAGAATTCTAGCAATAACAACCTTTTTTTTGTTGATTTGGCACTTCTCCTCTTAAGGATTTGAAATATGGTATATAAGCTACAGCGCTAGAGTTAGCTCTACACTTCTTCCGTGGTCTATATTTAGGAAGTTAATTTTTTAATTTTCTAAAATTATCTTTTATAATTCTCGACCTAAAAACATATTCCGAGATTTTACATTTGTACATTTTTCCTCGCGTTTTGAAGTGCTTCCATTATAGAAAACATCATTAGTTTTAAATGGCTTTACAAAAGTTGCAATTTTCTGCATTTTAGTTTGTTTTATTCTACGTTCGTTTAGCCAAACTCGGAAAACATGTTGCCACACCTTTATTCCATTTTCCTAGCTATTGCCGCCTATGTGTTGAGTGTGGGATTGTTGCTAAACACGGGAGCCAACGCCGAACTATCCCCTTTACATCGAATTTCACTGGTTAGACGCGATGGGGACTTCGACAACCTTCTCAGCGAACTCAAATCAAAAGGAAGTCGAATGAGGTGGGCTTCGCTATGAAAAAATTTTGCCGAAAAATAAACCCGATTTTCAAAAAATGAACTCAATTCCAGGGAATCAAATAAAAGATACTTGAAATTTTTAATAAACATCATTATTAGTTTTTGAATCCCACGTGATTTTTCAATTGATCACATATCAGAGCCACATAGATCCTTCGTTGTTTTGGAGTCCTTACCCGCCTCCCATGAAAATTCAGATGTTCGCTTTTCAATTTTTCGCAATTTAGATTTGGAAAGCGCTCTGGACCGTCTTCCCTTGACCCGGAGGCCGAATACATCGCAGCAGCGAATCTCTACAGCCCAGATCGCTACCTATTTCTCCAAGGAAAGAAATGATCCATGAAGTATGTGTAAAGGTGCTTAATTTAAATGGAAACAAATAAATATACCTTCGAGAAGAACCACATTGAAATTGTCGTCAATTTGATGCCTCAAGAAAAATGATCACTCCGCAAATTAGACGAATTTCGACGCCCTCCGCAATATGAAATGCAAAATAACGAAATTCTGAATCATTTAATCAACATTCAGTTCTAGCTGTGCAAAAAATAAAGAGATTAAAAGTGTACTACCAAAAAAACATTTGTATGCTTTTCAAAGAAATACAAAAATTAAAACAAAAAAGTTACATTTGTTTTATTTGTCACATTAGCCACCAGATAAAATAGCTAACCAGAATTCAATTTAGAAACTGAGAAATAATTCCACATTCACGGCTTTTTATTATTTATTTTCCAGAAAAATATAAAATTCTACAAAATATTTAGCATCATGGAGAGCGTTATTTGCGAAAAATTCATGTTACAAAATAATGTTAAGTTTGGTTCTTACGTATTATCGGACTCCAAAAAATTTTTTCACAATTTTTTTAGGTTTTCTGGCACGGGGAATTCAAATTTAATAATGTTTCTTACAGTTTTTGTTTTTTGCGCAGTTCTCCACTTTCCTTGTTTTTGTACAGCTCCACTTTCCTCAGCATCATTTATAACATAATTCTAAACAAGCGCAATTGGGGTGGGGTATAGCGACCCACCAACGGGGCTTAGGCTAGAAATGATCCACGTTGAAGCTGGCTGGGAAATCGGAGTTTGGCTCGAAGACTTCAATACGTGTTTGGAGGTCGCTATACCCCACCCACCCCAGTGAAAATGTTGAAAACTGCACGAAAACAGTAAGAAACATTATTAAATTCGAATTCCCTGTGGCAGAAAACCTAAAAAAATAACGAAAAAATTTTTTTGGGGTCAGATAATACGTAAGAACCTTTTAATTTAAAAGTTTTGTACAAATCAAAAACAGTGGCAAAAAAGACTTCAAAATATCAATTGGAATGCTGTATTTGGCAAAATAAATAAAAATCTGCTTTCTATGTATGTATTATAGAGAGATCAAATAAGCAAAATCACAAAAAGGAAGTAAATCACCGAATAAGTTCCTAAAAAATTGTCAACAATATATCTATACTTTATGCCTACCGTAATAACATTAGACGTACACACTGTTAAAATGGTAGTCTAGTCTTAAAAAAGAACTACTATAGCGACGATTTCGGATGGATTAGACCCTGCATCATGTCAAACGAATTTCCGTCATCCTGAACGGAAAATATTCGTCCACTTTGTTTGCTTTGTACCTCAAGATAGCCGTTCTTGTCAAGACCACGAATCACCACCTTCTCGCGGGTGTGGCTGTCCTCGTGTAAGATGGTGACCTCCTCGTTACTGTGCATCCAAAACCGACGGTAGTGCTGAACGAACTCCTCTTTGCCCTGGTTCACGAACATATTCACGTAAACTAAACAAAACAGTTTGGAAATTTCGACAGAATACATATTTTATTACTGTCGTCAGAGTTTAAAAAATTATGTTCAAAAATGACGTAAAATCTTAAATTTTCAAAAAAAACCAAAAATAATTTCAATAATCTGAAATTGGTTTGAATCATAGCACGACAAGAAGGGATGGGTGGCGCAAGGGGGAGTAATAGTGACGCGGAGAATGAAAAGTGCATTTTTGAGTTCAAAAATTGAGAGGTGAATGTGTTCGGAAATTTTAATGCTCTTTCGAAAAATTTTGCTTTGCGCGCGATGTCTTCGACATACCGTCCCACCCCTACAAAATTATTATTGCAACATTTTGTAAATTTTTTTCTAAATTAATAAACTTTCTGAAAGCCGTTCAAAAATGGCCTTATTTCCAATTCTACGATCATTTTACAGTGATTAATGGTCATTTTTGACGTGGCGCACTAAATCGCGGAGGGGGGGGGGAGTTCATGCCGAGCATATAAAACGTACATTCAAATTTGTTCATCGTCTCCGCCAGATACTCCTCAACGGATAGCGATTTTTCCGTGGGCAAAAAATTATTCACGCAAACAGTTGGTTTGGCGTTGGAAATGTTGATTCCAGCAGCTAAAGAAAAGGTTTTGAGATAAAAAGATGAATGAATTCGTAAAAAAATTCATTTGAAATTTGCCGTATAAAGCGAGTTCATAGAATATTAAATAGTGAAAAAACCAGGAAAGATTTCCCTTCTCGTAAAAGAAAATACCTTCGAAATTACGTATTTTCCTTTATAAAATTAAATATTTTAAGCATAGAATTTCCCATGGTCTAATTTTTTTGAATTTCCCCATAACAATTTCCGATTGCTTCATACATATAACCAAAAATATTTGCGTAAAAATTATTCCAAAACAATCGTACCGATGCTGCACTCGTATTGCAAAGAACTGTGCGCAGCGGTCACTAAAATACCACCGAGCTTAAAGCTCCGCTTGTAGTAGATATCGTTCGGCCATTTGATTTTGATAGGAAAGTTCTAAATCACAACAAAAGCTTAACTTTATACAGTTGTTATCATTTTTTTTAAATATTATTATTACCGAATCGCCGGCGCGTGTTAGAATTGCATCGACGATGGAGACGGCTAGGATGTGCTGGACGAATGTGACCGACTTTCCCAGCTCCGAATCGGCCGGAATATTAAAATTGAAATGGAGAACAGCACAACCTCTGGGACTCAGCCAAACATTTCCGCCTCTACCTACAAATTATTTCGGCTAACACAGTGAATCTCGCAACAACCAAATATACCAAAAGGTAGAAAAAAAGCCAGAAAAAACAACGAATATATTAAAAAAAGTAAATTCACAAATTTGAATATAATTAAAAAAATTCAAAAGGCAAATAAAAAAATACCTCGTCCATGTAGCTGATATCCCGCAGAGATTAAAATTCCGTCGGAATCTGGAAATGCCGTGGACAAACTACAAAAAAGAATTCATTATTAAAACGTTTTAAGCGATAAATTTAATTTTTTTAATTCCTACCTCTTCGCAATCTCGATCGTCGTCGTGCATACGGGAACGTAAAGCAACAGCCGACCCAACCTCTTCGTTGTCAATATATTAAAATAGGTGGAATGATCGAAATTTTCAGCCAATTCAAGGACCACATCCTTCCTTAAAAATTCACTTATTACGTTTGAGAGAATTGGAAAAATATAATGAAAAAAATTCAAAGCTCACAAGGGAATTGCCACAGTGAATTGGGAATTTGAAACTACAAAATGTAGTAAAATTAAGTTATTCAAACTTGTAATATGTACAAAGAAAAGTATAGACAAAACAAATAACATTCGGGGAAAATCAATAAACATCAACACAAACACAATTCGAAATCGCCATTTCAAGGATTTCGCTTTAGTGCCTTATGGTCTTATAGTGGAAGATGACGGTGCGGTGTGGCCCTACCTCTGTAAGAAGTTAAAAGCAAACCTCCTGCAAACAATAATTGGCAGAATGTTGTCGTTAGCTTCGGGTAATGGATCGACGTCCTCCAAGCCCATCCGAGATCGATGTTGAAATATTAAACCCAATTTTGCATTAAATAGCTTCCCGTACGTAATATTCTAAAAAAATTAATGATGAGAAATTCAAAAATGTAAAAAATACAAAAATTTAAAACACATTTTGGAACAATAAAAACTCACATTGATATCGAGAACGAGTCGATCCTTTTGGCAGAGAAGATAACCTGGTGAAAGTTTAGGCGCCAACTGCTCATTCACGTCGCTACTCGACGCCCTGTTGATGTCCACGCCGAGGCGCGAGAGCGCGTCCGCCACCAACTCGGAACTCTTGAGCAATTGGTCGGTGGTGGCGTCGGAGAAGAGCGCACAGCTACGCACTTTGTGGTTCTCAGACGTCTGCATGTAGAGCAGAAGTGGCTGGTCTGCAAACAAAAAATTGGATTAAAAAATTACTGTGTTCTTCTCAAAACAATTGACAGTAGTGATTGGCGTAGCCTTTTCAAGAATTGAAATTCTCGCTCATTTTTAACTTTTTTGTAAAAATTAGAAATTTTTTAACGATTTTTCTGGATTTACATAACAATTTGTATACACATTCCAAAAAAACACTACCAATTTTCTTATAAAAAACGACTGCAAATTGATATCCGCCAATAGGGTCTTTCGTCTGAAATACCTCGTTCACCTGAAAAAAAAACTAATGAAATTCCTCAACAATCCTAAAAGAGAATAGAAATGGAAATGTCCAAAGAAGGTCGAAAAATTTACGAGTAAAACACACAAAAAATTTACACACCTCGTTGCTTTTCTTCAAGATTTTAAGTGATTTTTTGAGGAAATGTTCGAAGTCGCGGCCGAAGATTCCACCTGACGCTTTCCGGTCGAAAACGCCTTTCAGCAAATTTATTTGCTTCTTCGTCGAATTGCACTGCGTCAAGTCGGCCAACAATGCGTTTTGGCACACGAACAGCATTTTACCCGACTAAAATTATATAATATTTAAAGAATTAAATATTATTTATAATTGCACACTTTTTAACGCAACCAAAAAATAAATAAAAGCTTTTTTTTCTAAATTACTTCCCACAAAATTTGTCTCCAGTAAATAAAAAATTCCATAAAAAATGTTATCACCGAAAATACACTAAAAACAAACGTCATTGAAGTATTGCTGAAGTTGGCTCCAGGCGTGATCGTCCAACGAGTCGGTGCTCGAGACCACCAAGCAAGCACAATTATCGTGGCTCCATGGATGATACTTCAGCGCTTTTGTGGTTAAGTCTCGCACGGCGTAAACGTCTCGTGGCAAAAGATCACGCAACGAACCGGCAATTTGCAGGTACAGCTCCTTGCGGTCACCCGTATAAACAAGAATCTGTAATTGTAATCATAGCGCAACGGTTAAAATTTCTTTAAAAAATGAAATTCATTTGAACTTTTCAAATTCATGTTAATTTTAATTCAAATCGCCAGTTCAGAAGTTGAACTTTTCGAAATTAATTTAAACCAGCGGCTTCCAATTTAACTATTTTTTGATAAATTTTCATATTTTTAGTTAATTTAAAAGAGATTAGAAGCGAATAAAATTTTCTAATCAACAAATACGACGATTTTAAAATGGAAAGTTCAAGTTGGAATGGCTTCATTTTGAATTTGAATTATTTTCAAATTAATTTGAACTAGTGACATGAACTTTTCAAGTTCATTTTTTGAAGAAAAAAACTAATAAAATATTGGGTTGAGGAATAAGTTCGTTCGGGTTTTTTCAAAGAGAATAAATTTGTTTTTTTGGCAAAGTGTATATATACTTTCGATAGCGCTTTTTCTGCTCTACAAAATTGTGGTTTTAGATTTTTCTAAAAATTTAATTTTTTCCTATTTTTCAGGCTTAGAAATGGAATACCCAGGAGGCAAAAATCAGCATTTTCGACAACTGCTTTCCTTCATGGAGCATAAAAAATTGCCGAAACCACTCGAGGTTTGATTTTTGAACTTCGGAAACCATTTTTGTGCGATAGATACGCCTAAGACACCTTCTCAATACAAGCGGCGTATGTCCTGAGCGGTTTCGGCAATTTTTTATGCTCCATGAAGGAAAGCAGTTGTCGAAAATGCTGATTTTTGCCTCCTGGGTATTCCA
>SAUE01000056.1:18678-42562 GCA_009724625.1 Deladenus siricidicola
AAAAAATTTCATTCAACAATTTCATAAAAAAGGCTATTTTCGAATAATTTTAATCAAAATCTTTCAAAATTTTGTCTAACGAGGTCTTTTTTCTTTATATTTTTAGTGTATTACATCAAATAAAAAATTATAAAACCTTGTGAAAATTTTTTGATGGTAAATTACGAAAATTACGAATTACGGGAGTTTTTAGCCTCGTAATTACGAAAATCATTTCTCGTAATTACGCACATCCCTGATTCCAATGTTAAATTAATCCTACTCAGAATCGTCCACGGAACTGGCAGCCTCGAACTCCTTTCGCAGTCGACGAAGATAGTTGGGGAGAACTTCGGAGGACGGCGAAGACTCGTCTTTTCTAGATGTATTCTTCTGCAGAAATTCGGTACCGCCAAAAAGATTTAAAGCTATTCTCGGTGGACTCAGCGAATGAATTCGTGGACCGCCGAGAAGCTCCCTCCGGTAAGCGCACAAATGACTGCCATACGGACTCAAACTTCGACACATCTCTTTGTCGGCAGAAAGCAGGGAAGATTCTACTCTTCTTGGCCTAAAAATATGTCAATATAAATTCTTTTTTTTCAAAAGTAACATATATTAAAAAAAGTTCTTTCACTTTTCAATCACAAAAATGGAGCTTTTTATTCTATAATAAAGCTTAATTGATTAACTTTAAAAATGTTAGCCTCAAAGTCCACTTCAAAATTTGTAAGTTCATACCTAGAAGAATTGTGTTTATGCGAAGAGTCCAAACAAATTTCGCTACGGTAAATATTCGTCCGAAAGTTTTTTGGTTGAAGATCGGTGGAAAAGTTAGTATCAAGAAGCTCTTTTAAGTAAAGCATTTCCAATAGTGTGTAAGGCGGATCCTAAACACCCGGACATTGAGTGAGCAAAATAATAAATCGTCAGTGAAGCGAAAATATATTTCAAAAAGGTTAAAACAAAAATATTAAAATTTAAAATGGTAAAAGTCGCACCTCAGAGAGACTTGAGCTGGAGGCGAGCGAAACCCGAGACGAGGATACGTCCCACACATTCCGGGCGGAAACGGACAAATTAGTAGAGTTAAGGTCACCCTCATCAAAATCCGTTAAACACCGCGACTGAGGAGAGGAATTCCTCAATCGGCAATTCGAAGAAGACATCTGGGACGACGCCGCGGGCAAATCAACAGCTTAAAATTTTTCAATGTTTTACAAAATCAAACTCAAGTACACGACTTACTATAAATCTCCTCCACAGATAGAGCGTCCTTAAATAATTTGCCTTCAGACCAGAGAAAGACAATTTCGTGAAAAGTCTCCAGCGTGCTCTCGTAGTACAGCAAATGCCGACTTTTGCGGTGCTGAGCGATGAGGTGTGCCAGGTCATCGATCTATGCAAAAAAAGTAAGTTCACGATTCAGAGATCCGAAAATATTACTGCAGCAAGATGAGAATAACCGTAAGCGAAGATCTTGCTAGAAAATCCTCACCAGATGCATCAAAACTTGTTCTTCTCCGCCTCTCTCTTCATTTTTAGCGCTGCTTCCAGCGTTCGCGTCGACGAATTGGCTTTGGGTGGAGGACGTTGAGGCTTCTTCGCCCAATGCGATATATTCGGACTGAGGAAACTCCTCGCCGGTCAACGAATCGTCTTTAGTTGGCGAAGAGGGAGCTGCTGGTCTAGGCCGTCGAACTACAGCAAGCCGCACAATAAAGCTAATTCTGTACTTGTGATATTTTACATCCGAATTCGCATAGCTCGGACACAGCAGCCATGCATTTGCGTGCATAAATACCTAAAATTTGCGCCGTTCCCCGATAAATAAATCAACAAATTTAATGGAGAAAAGTTCGCAACCTTTTCATATTTCGCGACAACTTCAACCATTTCGTTCTTGTAGAGCGACCGTTCGGTTTCCGCCTCGTTAATTATATCTTGCAGCCATTGTTGAGTGCTGTGAATGTTGCTAAAATGCCCAAGCTCTCCAATTACACATTTTGGAGGCGAAAGCGTGGATAAAGCCAAAAAGCAGAAGATTAATTGTTAACTGTTAGTGATTAATTGTTAGAATAATTTTTGTAATTCTTTAATAATTTTTTGAAATTTTGGATTTTTTAGTCCCAAAAAAGCAAGTCAAAAACACCATTGACTTTGATCCCAATATTTGTAAATAGAAATATGAGCATTTGAAAATTATGGCTCTTACATAGAAAATTTCAGAGCCCGGAATCTTAAAAGTCCTTATTAATAAAATTTTTTAACGATCGATCAAACCAAAAAAAATGCTAACCGGGAAAAACTTCGAGAAAAACATTTGCGAAGCTTAGAAAAATGGGAGCAACTTACGCTGAAGTTTAACCAACAAAAAATTTCCAAATGGCCTCACCTCAGTCTAAGAGCGGCATTGGTGGCGCGTCGGCAAATCAACGTTCCGCGCCCAGCGAGCGCGGCTTCGTCGACGAAGCGCGAGATGAGGCGAACGAGACGCTGGCGCCTAGCATATTCCACCGCGTTCAACACCAACGACCACGCAAACAACAACATCCACCACACGGCACGACGCACCCCCAACCTCTCTCACTCTCTCGTTCTCTCCCTATCTAGCCGTTCATTTGATCGTCGGCCGCGAGACGAATTCCATCGCATTCCATCATTCTGTACGCAAACACAAACACTCACGTATAACTACAATTCATAACAAATTCATTACATTACAATTAATAAATTTGGCAAATAAATATTGTTGAAAACAATTCAGATTCCATGAAAAAAAATGCATGATAATATATAAAATTTTAATCATTTCGCAGCAAACCGATAATAAAATTTTTGCCAACAAATTCAACAATCATCAACAAATGGAAAATGCAAGCCACATTTTCTTTTAAGGGAGGAAAATCAAAGCTCTTGTAAAAGAAAATCCATCATTATCCAAAACATACGTCATTAAAGGGGCTGTAAACTTGCACTCACCTCAAATATTTGTAATTCTACAAGAAAAAATCAAACTTTTATAACCGCCACATCTTTCACCTTTTTGTTTTTCTTCTTCCCCTTTTTGCTTAGTTTTTCGCTCTCCACAGCGGAAACGTCTCGGAAGAGTTTCACTTTGTTTCGCTCCTCCAAATTCCGTTGTAGAAATTGCAACGCCGCCAAATTGAAGCCGATTTGATTCTAAACATCCAACATAATTATATAAGTGTTAGGATTGGGCAGAATTCCGAATTCCGGTCATTTTAAGACTCGTTTGTTACGTTGACAGATGTAAGTACATCTTAATTCAGGGGTGTCTCCCAATTTTAAAATTTTTCGTTGTTTCGAGTCAGAATTATAAAAACAATATGACAATTTCGAAAAAAAATCTCCAAAAAATTAAGCCAAGAAACTTTCAAGAAATTATTGTTTTTATATAAAAAAATCTCCAATATTCCCAGACACAAAATTATTTTGCACGCCTTTTGTGCTTTTTGCTATTCTTGCAAAATTGCGTAAGCAAAAAACAAAATATTTTTAAAAATCCGACCGTTTTGAGCCTTGGAATTTCAAATTCCAAATTTTTTACTTCCGCCCAACCCTGATGTGTATGCCTAAACTATTGGTCCAAAAACGCATACCAAATCCGCCGTCAGTTTGACAGGCAACGTCGCTCTCAGCTCGTCCATAATCGGCAAAAGCTCCAGTGAGTTAATAATTTGATTGTGGTGAATTCTGAAAAAACACTTATTTAAAAGTCAAAATAGAAAAAAACAGAATAAAAAATTATTATTATTATTAAAAAAATTACTTTGTTAAAAACAGAATCACTCGACAACAGAGTTCCGTGTGATAGTTATGATTCACGCACTTGCAGAGATTCCTGAGAATATCGGACACATAGCTCAGCGGGACCATTAAAAGACTTTTTTCCAAATTGCTTAAAAATTAAACAAATTTAGAACTAAAATTAAAAATCAAAGACTATAATTCAAAAAATGTAAACATTTACCTAGACCGAATTTTCTGCAATACATCCAATACGAAAAATTCCAAGCAATCGCTCTTATAGCGACTGAGAAGTATGTGTGCAGTGTGCTAGAAAAAAACATAAAAGTATTTGCAAAAGTTTCCATCTTACATCCACACCAAAATAAACAAGAGCAAACACTTGTTTAATAGGTGTCCCGTTTTTTATTTCCGCTACTGTATGTATGTAGCATATTCAGGCAAGAGAGTCGGACTCCCCTCATCCCTATGTGTAGTCGGACTCCCCCCACCCCTAAGGGTTCTGACTAGAATCCCATATTCTCAAATCTACAAGACCACACAGATACCGGATCCGTGTTGGATGAAACTTGTATCCAATCATCCAAAATAAATCTCATTTTTAAGTTTGAATATGCATCGTTTTTGCTCTATTGGATTCATTTGTATATCCTAGACGATTTAAAAAGTATTCAAGTTACAACACCGATATGTATTAGTGATTAGTGATGTAACTTGAATTGCAGATAAATTTGCAGATTCACACAGGTACCGGATCTATGTCAGATGCATTTTGTATTCGATTGAATCATTTTTTATAAATGAATTCAAATTGGAACAAATTTCAATGCGCTATGCATTCACTGTGCTCCAATTTGATGCATTTTTCCTTGTGCAAGTGACGAAAATCGCATATAAATTTGCAGACCAGATGCAATTTGAATCCATTTTTCATTCATGATTTTTCATACATCTAACATGGATCCGGTACATGTGCGATAGAACACATTTGAATGCGCTGTGCGTTCGCTTTGCTCCAATTTGATGCATTTTTTCTTGTGCAAGTTACGAAAAAGATGCAAGTTATATCATTAGCACACAAAATGATATAAAAATAAAAGCACCCATATTAGGCACAACAACAAAAAATGTTAAAGTTAATCTACCTCCGCTTCGTTCTCCTCCCGCGCTATTAGCTCGTTCCTCAATATATCAATGCAATCCAAAATTTGTTCCGTCTAAAAGCAAAGCAAATTTGATATAAAAAATGAACGCAAAAATATTTGTTCTGCATTATTTACCGATTTGATGCTGTCGATGCTCTTTATTGCCGCCAAGTCGGCCTCCTTTTCGAGCGATTCGCCTGGAACCTGTAATTAAATATGAATATAAAAAGAAAAAATGTACATCTTTGAGAATTACTCAATCATTTTTAGCAAGTTTTTTTGTATAAAGATTTGAAAAGTTTCAAATAATATAGTTGATATCATACATCATACATAGTAGACAGGAACTTAACCAGACAGAAAATTATTGTGAAAGAGACTACCATTTTTCTGGGGAAAGGATCAAATATCCCCAACTACAACTTCCGGTTTCAGAAGGCGTGGCGCCTCTGACCCTACTTGTTTTCGCATTTGATCCCACTGGCTACGCTCCTGATAATTGACAAATACAATAAGCTTCATGTCAAAGCGAATGAATTACAATATGATAATATGTATCAAGTACATATGGGCAAAAAACTATAATTTGAAACTCTTAACATCTTAAAACGTTTTTAATAAAAAAAATTACGATATCCTCAGCGTCCAACAATTTTTCTTCGTATTCCTTTTCGCGCTCCTTTTCCTCCTCTTCCTGGAGATTAATGATCTCGTCTGACAACTCCCACAGCCGAATTGATTTGTCGTGAGAGGCGGTAACCTTAAATAATGTATTTTATTTTCGTTTAACTTTCAAATAATTAGTAAAAAATCTAAAAAAATTATGCAGTGGTCTTAAAATATTTTCTTAAAATATTTTGCACAGATAAATTGCTCGAAAAATGAGGCTTGATGGCAATTTCTTTTTACCAATTACCACTACAATTTATGCCATTACTCCTATACATACCCGTAGCCAGAAAAAATTTCGGAGGGGCCCGCCATGTAAAAAATTCAAAATTTTTTTCCTTGCCATTTTTACACCAAGTTTTCCGGTTTCGGGGGAGGGGGGGGCGCCCCCCTGGCTACGGGCCTGCTGCTATACGATAACTGCATACTTGATAATAAAAAAATTCCAACCAAAAACAAGACTAATAACATTTCAAAAAGGTAGATACCAAATTTTTTCCGTCCCCAGTGCTCGCCATGGCGCGAATCTCTTGCGTATGGCCGACGAGCGCTTGAATTCGATTGAATTTCACCGCGTCCCACTGCTTCAAAGAGCCGTCTTTGCCGGCCGACCAGAACAGCTTCTCCTCGACGTCGGCGCCAAACTTCACGAACGTCACTCTGAAAAAATGCGGCTTCTTCTTAGTCTAGAATTCACTAAAAATTAAGCAATAACTTACGTATCGTCGTGCGCGAAGATTGACTTGTGACAATCGCCGAAATCGAGACCCCAAATTTTGACGGTCTTATCACCGGATCCCGTGATTACAAGTTTGCTGTCCTAAACAAAGAGTCAAAAAAATAATTAATATAATTGTTAAACATAAAAGTTCAATCAAATATACATATAATACAAAATAAAAATCACACACAATTTAATTATGAATAAAATGAATTACTTGAAATATAAATCAATATCAAAATAAAATAACGTCAGCAAACGTACCGGCGAAATATCGATGCAAAACACGGGCAAAGAATGGCCGTAAAGAGCGACGAAAAATTTCAGACTATCCGCATAGTACACGCGAGCCGTGTTGTCCAAAAGCCCAAACGCGATGAATTTTCCGTTGGGCGAAATGGCGGTGCAAAAAATTTCCTCCGGCAATTCCAGTACCCGATCCAACTTTACCGAAAGATGTTTACTAAAAACCGCAAAAAAATTGTTAATTGAATAATTTAGCACACAAACGCTTTTACCGATCGAAGTCTTGAATGAGTTGATAGTGCCAGAATTTTGCACGTTTATCAAGACCGCACGTAACGAATCCATCCTAAACCGATTAGAATTTATTTAATTTTTAAGCAATTTACATACAATAAATAGTACATAAAAATAAGAAAAAAAGTGGCAAAAAATTCCATTTTCCAATAACCTACGCCTTTGGGCAGCGAAATTATCGCGCTAACGCCCTCATCGTGTGCCTTCCTGTGACTTTCCACCATTGAGCATTCGGCCACATCAAATACAAAAATACTTCCATCCTAAAAATACCATAAAATAATACCGTCTAAAACAATTACAATTCCATTCAAGAAACAAACAAACTTTTGTTCCCAAAATGATTTCTCGGTCACTGGGCGAGAACAGCGAGGCGGTAACGTTTTGCATAGCTTCATCCGTAAGCGTATTCCTTGGCAAAAGCGTATTGAAATCCCAAAGAATTGCGGATTCCGCCGCTCCCGACACAAACGACGATCCATTTTGGGCGAACGAAAGCGTCGTAACGTCGTGACGATGGCCTCGCTGAAACAGTCAAAAAATGCTATGGTTTTTGTAACACATAGGAATGGGAGGCGGAATTCGATCAAAATTTTTAAATTTTTTTTCAAAAGTTTTTATAAGTGGGAAGGGGAATTCCTCTAGTGGGAGAAAGATCCTAAGTGAGAGAGGAAATTGCCCCCACACCGACGACGCCACTGATCACTACAAAAACACTATTCGTAAATTGTCTTCGAAAAGCTCAGTATTGAATTTGGCGTCGTCTACAGATTAACATTCAAATAATCTACCATACAAATGATTTAATGTTGGGCCTTTAACCCTTTTTAAATCAATCTTTGTGTAAATCCGGAATTTTTTTATATTTCATTGTCGAAAACGGAATTTTCGGGATTCGGCTCCTGCGTTAAAACAATACTTTCAACTCAAAAAGATATTTTGACTCCAATTCAAAAAAAGTTTTTGAAGCCGAGTCCGGTGTTCGACTCAGGAGTTAAGACTGTCGTGAGCAAATCATTTAATTCCTGAGTCAAAAATGGATTCAAGTCTCAGCACTTACTAAATCTCAAAACAATTTCTAAAAAAACCTGTCCCAACGACACGATCTTCTCGCCGATCGCCTCGTTCACTTTAATCACTTTCAACGCCACGCCTTGAACATCATTATTGCCCATCAAACAAAACATCTAAACAATCTCAGAAATAAAACTTTTGAAATTATTGAAAAAAATAAAAATATACCCTGTACTCTTTTTCGTCCTCTTTGGCGCTTCGAACCGTCTTGCAAAAGTCTAACCATTTCACTTTCGCGTCAGTGCGGTAGCCGCCGATTCGCGAAATAAACAGCGTTACATCCTTTGCAATTTCGCTCTCAAAAGAGGAGGTCTCCTCCCTGAAACCATGTATGTATGTATATTTTATATTTGGGCACGTGGGTAAAGACATTTTTATGCTATATATTCAAAACACCCAACCATATACATAATGAAAATCGCTGTGGAAACTTACGTTTCTTCGTGCTTTCGTTTCGCTTTTCGAAGCTTTTTCTCAAAGCGTTTCCGGCTCTCCTCCGGGCTGAAAACACGAAAAACGTCCACAAGCGAATCACTACCCTAAACACAAAAAAATCAAAATAATATGTAGTTTAAAAATTAGAAAATACTTTCTTACCAAGCAACATAGCAGGACTTCATCGTAGGAGAGTGCAATTTGTCGGGTGCGACCCTTGGCTTGACGTAGTAAAGCTCCTCGTTTCTTGCACCGGAGAACCGTCTGAAAAACTGCTTTGTTAACAAAATAAGTCGAAAAATTTGTGTAAAGTTTGAAACAAATTTTTTGAAATTCAAAGGGTGCCCCCTTGCCTACCTATGGTAGGTAGGCAAAGAGGCACCCTTTTTTGGTCTTCGCAGATGGGGATAAGAATGTAGGAAAATCTATATTGAATCAGCTCGGGACTCCCTCACCCGTTCCCTACGCATTTTATTAACAAAATGAGTCGAAAAATTCGTGTGAGGCTAGGAATTTTTTTTGAGAAAATATAATATATATTGAATCGACTCGGGATGTCCAACCCCACCCATTGCCCACACAACATTTAAAAATCTTAAAAAGCAAAAAAATACATTGGCTTGCGAATTTTCCTCATCGATTAGATCGGCGCCAATTAAGTGATCGGCATCGCCTTTTCTATTTATTTTTGCAGATGTCTCATCGTTTGCCTCCGTTTCCGCAAGCGAAAGTGACTCCAAACCGTTCAAACTTCGATCCAGCCACGTCAATTCAAACACCTTCAGAATGTAATTTTATAAAACAATAATGTGCAAAAATTTTTTAATACATAATATGTATTAAAAATTTTTTGCACATTATTGTTTTATAAAATTACATGTATTACATATGTAATCAAAATAAAAAAACAACAAAAATCAAAATTTTTATAAGAAAAAAAAAGTATGCAAAAAACACCCACCAAAAGCTCCACCTCCGCACTACCAATGACCAAGAGGCGATCCGCGCTGAATAGGCCGAACGTGTAAACCTTAAACCAATTTTCTAATGAATAATTTAACAAATAAGATAAAAAAGAAATGAAATATTACCTCGGACACATTTTCAGCGAGAGTGTAGAAACAAGATTGACTAGCCATGTTCCAAAACTTTAGCTGGAAATCTTTCGAACTAAACGGTAGAAAAATATTAGCATCTTACCATACAATTTATTATAAATTAAAAACATTTAAAAACTGATTTAGCATAGAATTTATTATTTACAAAATTCCTAAAAAAATCTTGAATCTCACCTGGAAATCAGATATTTGCTGTCCTTTGTGAATTGTAATTGTGTGATTGAGCCCTTGTGTCCATTCAAACGAAAAAGACCAGTTTCGCTTACAACATCCCAAAGAATAATCACCGAGTCCTAGAGCAAAAAAATTCAAAAAAATCACACAAAATTTAATTTAAATTTCGACCTTGCCACCCGAAGCCAACATCAGCCCATCATCGCTAAACGCCAAACAATTTACGCCGGTACGATGGCCAGCAAATATGGCAACGTCCCTGTCTGAAAAGTTAAACAAAAATATTATTTACAGTAAAAAATTGGCTCAGCACCTTTCGTTTTGCTGTGTAGGTGAACCTCGCCATTATCGTAGCCAACTGCGATTAGAGACCGATCGGCGTTCGCCTTGAATGTGGTCACCTTTCGCTCCGCTTTCGAGATTTGAAAAGTCTGAATTGAAACAAATTTTAACAATTATTTATTCATTTAGTGTAGCCAATTTCTATAATTTTTTAAATTAAAGTTAAAACCAATAAAAAATTCTTATCCACGAAAAAAGAACGATGTATAGCATTAAAAAACACGAAGAAATTACGCAGAAAAAATAGCCAGAGGCTAAGTTGCTATTTATTGAACTAAATGTCAAAAAACGATAAAACAAAAGTAAAATGTTAAATAAATATGCTTAGTTTTCATTAGTTTAAGTTATAATCTCATTAATTACATCAAAAAATAACCTTCTCCAAAGTGCGCATATTAAAGAAGTTGACGTTCTCGCAAGCGGCCACCGCACACGTGACATTATCGATGGCTTGAACGACGCCCTCGGCCGAGCCGACCACATTGCAAACGCCGCTCGGCACAAACTTCAGATAATCTTGCGTTAAACCCATTGGCTAAGTTTTCGCCTAAGCCGGAAATTGAAAGAAAAAAAAACTTCAAAATTGGATGGAAACTTGAAAAATTTCGACACAACGCCAATTGTTTGAAAAATCCAAATGGCTAATAAAAAATGATTTTGACAAAATTCACAATGTGAATTTCACATATACAAAAAAATCAAAAAAATATCCTATCATAAAAGCAAAAAAAAAACCGTAAAAAATATATAATAAATATATCGTAGTACCACAACAAAATCTTTCAAGTTTATTTCCAAAAAAATCAGAATATGTTTATATCACCTGAAATAAGTTAACAAATGCGACGAGCTAAGTATAAGTGACGTGTGAGGTAAACGAAAATACACAACAACCATAAAGCAATAATACCGTACAGCTACCATCTAACAAAAAATAGAAAGTGAGCAATTAATTATGTGTGAAAATGTTTGTGGAGTAAAAAGACTTTAGGTATTTTTTTATTTAATTAATTGTGTTTGGCCATTTTGCCGTGCGCGTAGCCCACCCAGCGGTCGGCGACGTCGTTGAACTGCTTATCGCCGGTGATGTTGAAGAGCCACTTCAACAAGTAGACGTGCACGGCGTGATAGTCCCAACGCGCCAAATTTGGTGCGGTTTTTAAAGCTAAATTATTCCATTTTGTTTAGGCATAATTTTCTGTTTATAAAAAGCATCGAAAAAGTCGAAAATTACATAAATCAGAAAGCATAAAAAACAAAATAACCAAATATTTTAGAAATTAAAAACAATTTTCAAAAACAATTTAAATTTTTTCAGCAATTTTATTCATTTACACTTTTTAATTTTATTTTTAAAAATCTTAAATGCACAATATTGTTTTCAAAAAGTTACCCAAGTGTCGTAAATCGTATATGGAGCCGCTCCCCGAGTCGTACAAAGGTAAAAATATTTTCAAAGACGAAACTCCGATTTGAAACAGCTCGACGGCATCGTCCTTCAATTCCGGAAGCGAGGTCGCGTCGAAAATACCAATCAACGAATAAATAAAGCCATTCAGCACAAACGTTCCGGGTGTTGTCGGATATTCCTCGAACCAGTCGTTTCCAAACAATCTATTCACAACGCCGCCCTCACTGGCATTCTACATTTTAATTAGTCAATATTTAGCCATTTACAAAAACATAAATAAAGCCTTGCAACCTTCCTCAATAAATTGCAGATCAACCCATTCGCGTATTGGGGGAGGGGGAAGATAGAATGAGGGATTAGAGGGAGAGCGTTTCGGGTAGTAAGACACTTTTGAGATTTGTACATAATTATCAAAAAATTTTAAGCCTTGCCCCTCCCCCATCCGAAAAAACTAACGTAAAATTTTGTGAATGCTTCCCATAATCATATATACGCCACTAAACTAATCTACTAATTACTTCAAAAATGAAAATCTTGCACAACTAACAGTAATAGTACATAGAAATTACCAAACGAAAAAGACGGAGCGCCTCCCTAGCACTCATGACAAATTCGTGCCGTTTGGTTAAGTGAAAGGCGCGGACCAAAACGCTAATCGCGTGGCCTTGAGCCATTGCGCTATGCCAACCGGCGTTCAGAATTAGTCGATCGTCCGCGATGGACCTTCAAACAAAATTAAATACATTAAAATGAAATCAGCATATTTTTTGTAATATTAAAAAATACAAATAAAGCAATTATTCCATTTGTTAGCACCAATTAAATACCTCTGAACTGGCACCGCCCAACCGCCAGCCGAGTTCTGATGCGATAAAAACCATTCGGCCGCCTGAACGAATCGTTCAAAATGAGCGGTGTTTTGTTGTGTGAGCGGAAGACGAACTGTAGCCGATCCGTGGAAATTCAGGCTTCGAAGTCGCACACCGAAACTTTTCGGCTCTTTTGTGGAGTGGAGTTTTGGCTGAAGAAGTGAGATGGCCTTCGCCGCGTCCACCGCCAAATCCAGCACAACGCGCACAAACTCGCTTTTGTCGAGTGAAACGTCGCCCAGTGAATGGATAAACGACAGCTGAACGATCCTTTCATTTATTAAAGCAAAAAATTACCAAATTTCTTCACTAAAAAACCCATAAAAATTTGATATATGTATTTCGCCTAGCAACATTTCCTCTTTAACTAGCATAAAATTGTTTAGCAATACCCGCATCGAGGAAAAAACTCAAAAAAATGTTTTTGGCCAAAGATAAAAAAATCAAGGAATATTTCAAACATTTTTTTTTAAATTATTATTTTTTATATTTTTTCGTGAAGGGGGAGGGGTCTCCTGGCTAAATATAACTCGGACATTTTGGCCGGAGTAAAAAAATTTCAAAAATTTTTTTAAGAGCAAATTACCTTCGAACGCCTACCGCCGGTGTTAGTGGCGTTACTGTAGTCGTTGTCGTCGTCATATTCCACTTCGGACCACACGCATCGACGATCGCTAGCAAACATATACTTCAAAGTGATGAGGCGTTTCGACGCGATTTCCGCCAACTCCACCGAAAACCACGAGCCCTCCGAGGCGGGAATCCAGGAGAAAATCAGCGTTGTCAATTTTGGGTCCGCTTTTAATGGAATAGTCGTCGACAGAGTACTCACCACTACAAATGACAGCAAATATGAAGAAATAAAATATTTATATTTTTATAATGAAAAATACAAATACAATTAAAAAATAAAAATTTTAAAATTAGAAATTTTTGAGAATTTATTATTTTTTGCTACAAAATCACTAAACAACAAAGATACACAAAAAAATTAAATATATAAAAAATACTTTCGTTATTTCGAAAATAAACTGCGGCGGAATTGTTGGTTTTCAGCTTTTCAACTTTTACATTTTTTGCAAATTTCCACTGAGAGTATTCGTACGATATTATTCGCGGTTCTGTTTCTAAAAACGAAAAGTGCATAAAATAACAATAGTAAGTTAACACCCTTTTTTCTTGAAAATTACCCGTCTTCAAACGACTGTAGTGCTGAAGCGCAAATTGAGCGATTTGAATCGGATAAAAATACGGAATTGGATCCCATTGAACAGACATCGGTACGCCTAAACACATATTTTATTTAGGGCATACATACGTTCTGTGCATACAAGGGGTCATTTTTTCCGAAATTTATTAGAAAAACTTAGAGATTATGCGTTTTTTCGGACTCGGAAAACGCAGCGACCAATGCGTTTTTCGTCAACGCGGTTTTCTCAAAAAACGCAGCTGATATAAATGAATAATTTCTGAAAACGCATGGTAATTTTTGAAACATTTTCGGAAGAATTTTTGAAAACGCATAACGCATCTGAATTTTTTATAAAGCAAAAAAATGCAGTTTATACCATTTTCCGCGTTTATGCAACGAACACGCTCTCTGATTTCAACGTTATAAGAAGCAAAATGGCCAAATTCGCCGAAAGGATTGTAGGTGGTCGTTTCTGGAACTCGAATCTTTGAGTACGAAGTGTAATACTCAAAGTGGTCTAAAAATAATTTATGATACAAAAATTTCATAGCGGTCTGCGGTTCCAGGGAGTAATAAATTCTACAAATAAATTTTTTAAATTCCATTTGTTTATTGGTTTTTTTTCGAAATTTTAGACGTTTTAAGACCAAAATAAAGAACTTTGCAAACAGAAAAATGCGCTTCTAGAAATTTTAACTTTCTGGCTTTTCTGGTCCCGCCTATGCACAAAAAATGGCAGAAAGCCCAGCAAACACTGTCCTCCCGCGGCTTAGGTAAGAGAATTAGAAAAATTTTCATATTGACACTTTCAGTTTCAAAAAAAGAATGGATGAAGGCCTGGAAGCTGGCCAAACCTGCTGATCCATTTCAAAATTTATACATGACATTTAACAAAAAAAAAGTATATAAAAGCAGTAAGATACATATATATGTAGATTAATAAAAACATACCAATATTTAATTTTCCTGTCACGTCGAATTGCGGCTTAATAAACTTGAAGAACGGCAAAAAGACCTCCTCGTCCCTTCGGAGGCAGGAGAGACGGCGGCTTCCCTCGACGAGACACGGAATCTTCTCGACACCCGGCTCAACGGACTCCGAGCAATTGCAGTTGGCCGGAGGGAAGTCATGCCTCTCTCCGCTGTCGCCGCGTCCGCCGAAACTGATCAACAAGTAGACAACCAGCAGAAGCCAGCTAGCTAGAATTAAGGTCACGTAAATACGGCTGGCCCGCCACATGACATCGTTTCAGGCGCCGAGGTGGAAATTGTGTTCGTAGTGCACGATGGAAATATATGTAGACTAAAATAAGTGAAAAAAAATTATTCTCCAAAACTTACTTATCCAAAGTCATTCCAATTAAAAATATTAAAAAATATTAATCATAAATTTACGAATAAAAGTTCAAAGATATCGAAAGAGAAAAAGTTATAAAACACAATTTTATTGAGCCTGAAAAAACTTGATATAATTACATTGCAATTTTTAACTTCCTATTCGCCCATCAAACACACACAGAGAAAAAAACCCATATATTTTTTGTATTTTATTGATCGATTAGGAGGCGTTGTGGCCGTGCTCCTCGTACTGCCAGAAGGCCTGTTGGTTCTTCTTCTTCGCGTAGTCGATCCAGGTGGCGGAGAGGGGCTGGTAGAAGAAACCCTTGTAGTCCCAGCGCTCGCCCTGCAAGTGCTTCACGCGCTGCTCCATTCGCCTGAAAAATGTAGGCGAAAAATGCTGAGAGAAAAATAATAGAAAAAATGTTGTCATAACAAATCGGTAGAGAAATATTTCTTTTTTTTGCTTAATTGTGTCGCATTTTTCCGAAAAAAATTTACATAAAAAAATAAAAATGCGGAGAAAACAAAAGAAAAATATACTCTCAGTCGATAAAATTTGTAATTTTTACTTAACACTAAAAATTCATAAAAAAAATTTCTGTGTGGAGGGGGTCCTAGGCCCTCCCACTCGGTAACAAATATAAAATCACTTCAAAGAACAGTACAAAAATTTCAAAAAAGGTAATAAGCAAAAAATCAAATGCATTAAATTTTTTTTGAAAATTTCAAAATTACCAATTAAAGTCACATATGAAAAGCGAAAAATAAAAATTTTGTTAAGATAACAAGTGAACACACTAAAAAAATTTTAGATTTTAGCTGGAAAAATGCCTCAACTTCTATTTTTGCAAAACTTGTTTTTCAAAATTTCGAATTCCTCCAACTAAAACCACAAGCAGACTTAGCACAAACACAAAATGCGTCCTTTCAAAAAATAATTTCGAAGTCACTTTTTTAAAGTGTAAAATAACGCTGAAAATTACCTCCATCGCATCAAAGTCGCGTTTTTCTCGAACAAAGACAAATTCCGCTCGTGGTACTCCATATCCGACGTTCCGCACCACTTCGCATACCACTGGCGCAGAGGCGTCCTCTCGTACTGCCAGAAGTGAGGGGGTGGCCCGTCGGTGGGATAGTCGGTTAGCCGGCATGGCCCTAAAGCTCGTCGATACATGTTGCATCAATAAGAAAAAAGCTATTCCTACCATATTTGTAGAAGCCCCATCCCCATAGATGCAAATATTTCGGATGTTTGGCACAAATTTATGCGAAAAAATGTGATTTTGGGAAGCGGACAGGTATGATTCACACAAAATATTACCGAATACAACGTGTACGCCGACGAGAACGCAAAACATTGGTAGAAAACCGATGCCTATGTAGTAGAAGTGGAATATGTCCTTGATGCGATTGAAGTACAGTTGTCCCTGTCGTTTTCGAAACAAATGGCCATGACCGCCGTTTCGCGTCGATAAAACTAAAAATTTAAAATTTTTAGCTCACAAAAATTAAAAAAAATAAATATAGTGCTAGTAATCCGCCGAAAATTAATTAATAGCACAAAAAACAACATAAAAATCTCCGAATCCAAAAGTCCACCTAAAAAGCACTTTGCGGTAAAAAACGAAAAAAACATAAATATTACTAAGAATATGCGCTGGTTGGAGCGACTTCCTGCCCAGTTCGCAGACGCTCGGCGCCAGCTTACTCAGAATAGTCGTCATCCGACTGTATTCACCTAAAAAGACGTGTTCATTACGTTTTACTACGGTGGAAAAAATTATATGAATTTTTGAGGCCTCACCCTCAGATTGGGTTTTCCGCATATTATAAATCAGTGTTATATAACGTTAAAAAACTAACGGACTCCTTGAAATCCTTAATCCTTTTAGCATGGCTGTTTGCTGAGCTTAATCCACTAATTTTGAGAAAGAAAATTTTTATTTATTATTAAAAACGTTCTTTTATCTTTAAAAAAATCTGCATAATTCTGTATAATTTTCGTTTTTATAAAGTTGTCCAAAAATTAAGATATAGCAGTAAGTCGGAAGGAGCTTACGCTTTGCCTCCCCCTCCATATGTCCAGTAGTCAAGAATGCAAAATTTTGCCTTTTAACTTTTTACTAAAAAATGGAGACGTTTTGAAAAAAGTTTTGTTAAAGCGGGAATTTAAATGTTTTCAAATAAACTTCCGAAAAAAAAATTACCGAATACAGTATTTTTGCGAGAAATAAAATGTACCCAGAAAAAGCTCAAGTTTGATGAGACATTCGAATTTAAGAGGTGTTTTTCCGAATAATGGATGTTTTCTCGATAACTTTTTTGAACTTTACTTGAAACTACAGCCTTTCGCGGCAAAAAAGTCAATTTTCGTCGATTTGCAGCTTGGCCAACTTTGAACGGATACTATTATATTTTTATCGGCTACTGTGGTGCCCCAAGGCACTTTCAGACACCGCAGGATCCGCAAATGTCAGAAATTGCGGATAAGCATTTCAAGCTTCCCACAACATGCAATCAAGTAGAGAAAAAAACTTGTGTCGTGTGTACAGAATTAAATGGCACTTGACGTACATACAACAAAGATAGCTTTTGAAGTAATTTTTTCAGATAGTTTTTTGTGTCGATGCGTATGTTTTTTAACATTTGTTTTTGAACATTCAAAAAATTACAGTATAAAAAGCAGTAGAAAGTTGTCTTTCCTTGCAGATTGAATCGTAGCTGTCAACTTCCCCCTCCTTCACATCGGCCAAGGGGCTCCCAAGAGAGGGAGTTGGAATTAACTTGTAATTAAATTGAAGTATATTGGTAATGTGTAAAATGGAAATTTAACTTCGCATTGGCTGTACATTTCTGTTTTTCTCTTTGACTGTTTGTCTCTCTTTTACTTCCCTATCTTCTTTCATTCTCACTTTTTCTGTTCATTCCTTTATTTCCTTTTACCATTTTTGCTCATCTATCCATTTATATATTTTTTTATCTTTGCTGTTCATTGGCTCCACAGAATTTTTTGTCTCCTATGATTTCATTTATATTTACAATTCCTGCCATTTCACTGATCTTTGCTATTGATTGTTTGTTGTACTATCTGCGATTTATTAAATTTTTTTATAACGGAAACATTGGATATGTATCTTTTATTTCATTTCTAGTGAATTTATTTTCTTGGGCGTGCCATTGTTTTGGATTTCATTACGAATTTATATTTTGAAAGAATTCATTTTTAGTTGCAAAAATAGACACATCATACATATATGTTATACATACATCCAGTGATTTGATATAATCTGCTTAGTAAATTATTTGTTCGTTCTATGTTTTTACACAACTGCTTTTACTTATATTACTGGTGCTAAATGGCCTCGTTGAACAAAGAATAAACTCTGCAGGAAAAAAATAAATTGAATATATTTGTATGGCAGTGGTGCAATTTCGTTGTGACCATTATGGAACAGAATCAATGGCAGTTTCGACGTTTTTTTGAGTAGAGCTCAGATACAAACAAAATAGTCAGCAAGTTGACACATACATATACTCCTTATGCTCTTATTCAAAATTGAGCAGAAAATTGAAAATATGTGAGAAAGGAAGAATGTTTACTTCTCATTCATCGAGAAAATGTGAACAAAAACAAGAGAATTATTGAATGCTCGATTATAGGAAGGCCGAATAAATGCAAAAATGGTTTGTGCGTGAGAGATTTTTGGTGGAAAAGTGAGCAATAACAAAATTCTCTACTTTTTTTTTTCAAAAGTAAAGACTAAAATTCAAATAAAGCACTCGTAATCGCATATAGGCGCAACATATAATATCGGAAAAAAGAGGACATACGCACGCCTCACCACTACATTTTTCTTTCCAGCCTTTTTTGCCTGCCTTGCCGTTCGTTTGCCGTGTGCTGCACATAAAGTCTACATATATACATTGCTAGTACAATCAGCTCACAGCCATCATTGAAATTCATCCACTACCCGACACCATTGCCACTGCAGCGGTCTTTTGCTCTCTCACACTATCTAAGTCTCGTATGCCCTTTGTTTATGTGCAAACCACCACACCACTCTGTTTCTCTCAAATAGCATATTAGTTGTTTGTTGTTGTTATTGTTGTTAAAAAGGGAGAGATAAAGGGCCAACCAACAATGAGAGTAAGAGCGGCTCTCACGACTTTGAACAACAACAAGAACATCTCGTAAGCGTGTGCTTCTTCGTTATAGAACCAACATCATCACGACCACCGTCATCATCACACCCATCTTACCATCTCAACAATTACCATCATTACCATCATAGCGGGCGTGTGACGAAGTAATATCCGGAATTTAGCATCCGTATCCGTCACGCACGCATTGGGGCCAGAGGATTCGGATTGAGTGGAGGATTTTTCGCTGTGTAACACTCTCAACTGTCAATAATTTTCCACGTTGTCAGTTTTATTGTAAAACAACAGAAAGCTTTTTGCAAATCATAACTGTCTCTCTCTTTCTCTCTCTGTATTACCGTATTCCGAAACCCGGCTTCAAATTATTTATTTTTAGTGTGAAACCTCATGTGAGACGCACGACATATGTATTTCCCATATTGATTTTTCTGGAGTTTATTATTGACATGCATAAATTAGAAATAATTTTTTTGTTATACGTAGTATTTATTCCATTATTCACTTCCCTCAAGTTGGCGTTTTTTACGCACAATGCAAATTAAAAAAATATTTAAATTTAGGAGATTCGAACGTAAACACCGGCGGCGGACGCGGTATTAACATCAATGTCGGACGCTAAAATCGAGGTTTGTATTGAATACAATAAAAGCTAGCCATCAATGAATATCATAAATCTTCTTTCTCTCTCTCTCTCTTTCGCTGTCTGGTCTGTTTCTCCCTTTTAGTCTCTTCTTACTACATATTCTTATTATCGAAAATTTTTGTTATTATTATTATACATATTCTTAAAAAATGCTACTCTTTTAAGAAGCATGTAATACTTTTTTAAGATTTAACATATTGTAAAATTTACAAAATTGATGTTATTTTGCAGAAGTCGGACGGGGAGAAGGCACAACAACAGCAAGGAGGAGGAGGGAGAGGAAGACAGAAGAAGGGTTCGAGCGCCGGTAGCGGTGGAGCTGGTAGTAAGGAGCAATCGGTGGAGAATGCTCAGCCACATCCCAACGGTGGCGAAGAAGAGGACATACAGCCGAAGAGAATCATCTTGACAGGCGTGTCTGGTGTGGTGAAGTGGTTCAATGTCATGAACGGATACGGCTTCATCAATCGAGAAGACAACAACGAGGACATCTTTGTACACAACACCGCAATTGTCAAGAACAACCCGACCAAGATGCACCGATCGTTGGGCGATGGAGAAAAGGTTATTTCATAGAAAATTTACTTTGATCAATCAAAACAAAAAAATCTGATTTTGTTGACGGATTTTACATTTTTAAACCATTATCCCATTATTGACAATTTTTACACTTAATGAGTTTGAGTTTAGGTGGTCTTTGACGTCGTAGAGGGCTCGAAAGGACCCGAAGCTGCGAATGTCACTGGCCCGGATGGTGAGCCTGTACAAGGTTCGAAATACGCAGCAGACGTCAATACGCGACGTTCCTACCGCAATTACTATCGCGGCCAGCGCCGTGGTCCACCCCGTCGTAGCGAAGGCGAAAGCGGTGGTGAACAGCAGCCGCAAATTCAAGGCGGTGAAGGTGGTGATCAACAACTGGTATATTATAACGTTTTTTATTATTACTTGATGATTACATATCGTACACGATATACAGTTATATCAGTTTTTAGGATACATACATATGTATGCATTTGATATATATATATATATATATATATATATATATATATATATATATATATATATATATTATATGTGTATATATACAAAAAACTTTCAAAAACTTTTTTTTTAAAATGGTATAGGTTGAGATATGTTTGGGGGGGAGCCCAGGGGCCGAGGGGGGGGGGTTTTGGGGGGGGCGAGGGGCGGGGGGGGGTNAGCAGCCGCGGTAATTCCAGCTCTCAAAATGCATAGAACCATTGCTGCGGTTAAAAAGCTCGTAGTTGAATCTATGTGCTTATATACACAAAACCTTATAAAACATTTGATTTACAATGGTATAAGTTGTGAAATGTTTAGGGTGGAGACCGAAGGCCAAGAGGTGGTGGCTTTCGAGGTGGACCGAGACGCGGAGGTGGCTTCCGTAACCGCGGCGGTCGTGGTGGCGGTTTCCGTCGTTCCACTTCATTCAACGATAATGGTGGTGGCGAACAAAATGGAGGAGGTATTGGTGACGGAAACATTCCGCCGCCTAATCAAGATCAGCAACGTCGTCCGTTCCGTCGTGGACGTCCTCGTATGTTTTTCCTTTCAAAATGTGTGGGAAGGGAATTGGTAATAAGTGTCATAACGAAATTCGATTACATTTCCTAAATAATTTTCAGGCCGTGGTCGCCCGTCAGGTGGCGATGGAAACGGTGGCCCACCGAACAACGGCGAGAACTAAGAGTGAATGGACTCTACACAATAAACCAATTATCCACCATTTTACCACGGATACGATAACATATTTCTAAATATGGACTTAACAATAGCATGTAGATCTTTCGTTTTGAGGTAGCCGTAGGATATGAAACAAACAACTCAACTCCATCAGTTTTATATTCTTTTTGCAAAATATCTTCGATATTTTCCACTTTCCCATGATTAAAATTTAATTTTACTTGTTTTGAAAATGTCCTCGAACGCAATTGACTATTTTCAAGAAACGGCGGCAATTTTTCTATTTTCATCTACAGTGTGTTTTGTGTGTGCTATTTATTTCCATATTCGTTTTGAGAAGGATGTGTTAGCTAGTGAGTTCCATGCGTGAACTCCATTTTTTGCGAATGTATCAACTTAAATACTCTTCTCCATCTATTCGCGGTACCGGCTTTTTCAACAGACCGCGCCATTTCAAGCTTGAAAATGTAGCTTAGAAGTCCGAAGTCAACATCAATCAAAAGGGGAGTAAGATCAGCCAAATATAGCTTAAGCAACTTTTTCATTAACACAATAGAATGTGCTTCACAAAACAAGCAAAGTTTTGGTTGATTTTCCCTCCCCATCCCTTTTCACCTCTCAAATATTGGAACTCCGCTCAAAACCGCGGGTTCCACTGAATTATTTGTTTAATTTTTTAATTGTTATATTGATTAATAAATTGTTAAGTCCGAAATGAAGTGCAACTTTCATTCACTTGCATATAATAAATATTACAGAAACCAAAAAACGCGGGAGAATGTCGTCGTCTCGAGATTTTATAGGGGTTTGTAGTCGAGTTTGGTCTCCAGTTTCTTAGCGTCACTAACTTTGCGGACAGCTTTCATGAAGTCTTCGTCAATGACGTATTCCCGCTCTGCTCGAATTGCGAACATGCCTATAAAAAGTGAAAATGACATTTGAATGGTCGCACATTAAATCACATAAGGAGTAACGGCAATTAATCTCAGAATTTCTTGTTTGCTAGAACTGAAACGTAAGTATTACAAATATAAAAGCAGGAACATTTAATGTGTCAACAAAAAATTTAAAAATCGAAAATTGTTTTTTTTAGGAAAACTCATTTTTGGCATTCGTGGACATGATCAGAGAAAAGATTTCCCCAATTCAAAACAATCAGGTTTCCTCAAATAAAATGGGGAAAGTCAAACTAAAATGAATAAAATAAATTGGTTAAAATTTTTTTCTACCGGCTTCCGTGCACACATTTCTAAGATCGGCGCCGGAAAATCCGTCGGAAAGCTTCACAACCGCCTCGTAATCAATCTCACCGTGTTTTGTGATTCCGCTGGCGTGGATTTTAAGAATCTAAGTAAATTTAAAATATTCAGAAAAATTGCACCCTCGAAGAATACACAAAAATTAAAGGTTACCTCGAGTCTGCTTTGTTCATTTGGCAAGGCGATCTCAATCTTTCGGTCCAAACGACCGGGTCGAAGTAAGGCTGGGTCGAGCGTATCGGGACGATTCGTGGCCATGATAATCTTTACTTTTCCCAACGAATCAAACCCGTCCATCTGGTTAAGAAGTTCCATCAGCGTTCGCTGAATTTCGCGATCAGCGGAGGTACCTTCGGAGAAACGACGTCCGCCTAAAATACATACAAATTTCAATTCTTCGAAATGGCATGATTAAAAAAATACAATGTTCGATAAAATAATAAAAAATAGAATATAATAATTTTAAAAAATTATTAAAAATACCACGCTTTTCAATTCAATAATGAAATGAAACGGTTGTTTATTTATTTCAAGATCAACGAATATTGAACCTACCAATAGCGTCGATTTCGTCCATGAACACGATACATGGCTGATGATCTCGAGCGTAATTGAACATTTCGCGAATCATACGTGCCGATTCACCAATGTACTTGTCGACAATCGCCGACGAAACTACTTTAAGGAAATTGCAATCCAATTGCGAAGCAACAGCTCTAAAGTTTTAATAAACATTAAAAAATGTTTAATCAAAACTTCACCCCCCCCCCCCAAAAAAAAAACCAAAAATATTTATGCAGCTTATCGGAAGCGATCATAAATTCTTAATTTTACAATCTATAAAATGCGGGTGCTTACATTTCTAAGTTATTAAAAAATCATAAAGATATATTAACCTTGCCAACAATGTTTTACCGGTACCCGGAGGTCCATACAAAAGGCATCCTTTCGGTGGCGTAATACCAACACGTTTGAATAACTCCGGATTTATCAACGGCAATTCGACAACCTAAACTTCATGTAACTTGAGCAATATATGTGGTGTATATTTTTTCACAAAATTCCGACCTCACGTAGCTCGCGAATTTGCTCGGCCAAACCGCCGACCTCCGCATATGAAATGTTTCCTGGATCCTCGTGACTCATCTTATACACCAGTGGGTCCACCTCACGGGGCAGTCGGCGCATAATGGTCAGCGTGGTCATGTCAAGAGCTACACGGGTGCCCTTGAATTTTCATAAAGCTCACAGAAATTATGAATGAGATTATAGACTTTTTCAAACACTAAAAAATAAATTTTCAAATAATTAAAAAAATTTTTCCAAATAT
>SAUE01000056.1:52655-64134 GCA_009724625.1 Deladenus siricidicola
CACCACCACCGCCGCCTCCGCCAACGCCGACAATGACGGGTGAATTGGAGAAAACGCAGGAGTTACTCGAAGATGACGCCGACCAGAGTCGAGACACCACAACGAGCACTACGCCCACCGACCTCTCCACTGTGCAGTCCAAGAGCTTCTCGCCGGAGTCATTCTCGAAGCACGACAATGCGAAATAGTTGGCGGAGGGGGAGCGAGATGTTCCTCTTTTTGTGGTGGGGCCAAAAATTGTAGTTTTTATGAATTGATCAAAACCGGAAGAATTTTTTTTGCTTTCGGCTTCTGTATTGGCATTTTTCTGTATTGGTGTATTGGCTCTGGTCTTAGCTTTTTGTATGTACATATTGGGTTTATGAAAATAATGATCTAAACAGTAATAAATTATTGAATTGTCGATGCTTTCTAGTGGCACGTTAATTTGAAACCGGATTCATCAGTATTTTTAATTCTTGCTTTTTTAAATTTTATTTTGCTTATTTTTCATATTGTCGTTTTTGTTGTCTTTTTTAGAGTTTTAGCATTGAATGAATTTTTGATTTTTTTGCTAAAAATGAAAGATAATATGATACATCGTTTAATGTAAAAATCAAAACGATGTAGACAAAACCTAAAAAATAATTTTTTCGTCTTGGAGAATTTTTTGAATTTTTGATCAAAAATACATATTTGTGGTACCTTCCGAAAAGCGAGCGGAGGTAGGAGAACGAGCCAACACTTTGGCAATATAAGGTGGAAGTTTTTTGTCGCCACATCGATAACAGCCATTGCTTTAGCATATCCAGTGAAATGCACACAATTATTTCTCAATTTTTGTGCCTTTCGGTGGTGTTCGATTGTGTAATGAGTGGCGACTACCTAGTGGAAATAGCGGGACGTTTTAGGTGCGGTAATCAACCGGTGACTGGTGTGCTCGATGTGTATAAAGGTATTCTTAAATATTCGTTAAGTAAGATCGCTAATATTCGCTAAGTAAAGCAACTGGTACCTTGTCCCCCCTCCTGACCATAGGATTTTTTCAGTGAAATTTTTTCTCGATTTTTGCCTTGAAAATATAGCCTAGTAGGTAATTTGACGCGCTGATTCCGAATCTGATAAAAATTTTGACGCGCTACTGCGCTAGAGACGCGGTCAGGTGGCGCGTCAAAAAAATTTTTTTGATTTTACCAGCATATAATCGAAAGCGTTTTTCGAGCTGATCCTGAATGCGATCAAAATTTGTAGTTTTGGTGCAGTTTTTGACATTTTTACGGGAGTGGGGCGCCAACACGTGTGCAATTGTGGCGGGGTATAGTGACCTCCCAACACGTGTGCTATCGTGGCGGAGTATAGCGAACCCCATCACGTGTTGAAGCTGTGGACTAGGAGTTTGGCTTAGACTCGGAGTTTGAATTAGACTTCAACACGTGTTGGGGGGTCGCTATACCCCACCCCCGTAAAAATGTCAAAAACTGCACAAAAACAACACATTTTTATGATCAGCTCGCCAAACGCTTTCGATTGATGTATTTATTATATGTTAGGAAAAATATTTTTTGTCGCGCCGCCTGCCCGCGCCTCTAGCGCGGTAGCGACGCGTCGCGCGTCAAATATTCTTTCAGATTCGGAATCAGCGCCTCAAGTTACTACTAGACGTATTTTACATACTAGACGTAATTTTCAGACCGAAAATCGAGAAAAAAATTTCACTGAAAAAATCCTATGGTTAAGGGGGGGGACAAAGTAAATAACTACCATTTAGGCCGAGCAACTATCATCATTTAGGCCGTGATCAAGAGTTTATTGACAAATTCGTTATTGACCGTCGTAGCAACAATCAAATTCAGATTTCGAAAGAAGTTGATCGAGCGCCACCGCCTGGAAAGTATTTGCTTAAAATAAGAACGCCTTGCGGAGTTGTTTCAAAGATGGGAACCGTGAGTAGATTTAATTTAATTTTTGTTGCAAAATAAATCCAAAATATAAAAAACTTATTTCGAAATTGTAGTGCTGCGAAAATGTTGTTTCAATTCCAAACTTAACGGTTGGCAAGAGTTCTGTATTTGCCACTGAATTTCATCCAATGGAAGCCGATTTGTTGAAATTGATAAAAGAAGGCGAATTCGAGCTTCTCTGCACCAGCGACAATGAACACATATGTAGAACATTTTAGGTGGATTGTTAAAATATTGTTCTTTTAGGTCTTCTTCGATTATTTTTATGTCTTCTTTTGTGCTCATTTAAAAATTATATTTATGCTTTCCTGTTTTTTTGTTCCGGCGGTGTACACTTCTTATTTTTTGTGGATAAATATTTCATTATGAAGTTTGATGGAATTTTTTATTGAGATTTTATTACAAATAATAGCAAGTTTTGCAAAACAGCCCGAGATTTGTTTTGGCATGTGAGTAGAGGGGGGGGGGATGATGATGATGCTCCTTACGTTTGCGTCTTAAGTGCAAAACACTAATACTATTATACTTATTTTATGTGCCCATTTTCCTTGCTCACATTTTTTGCCAAAATGTTACGGCAATTTTCTACAGCGTTTCCCAGGCTTTTTTGTTCCATTGAAATTCATGATGCTTCATTTTTCATCATCCACATTTCTCCCCCTCCTCCTTTTACCCCCCTCATAATTACATTGCTTAGCCACATCACGGCGACGGATGTTAAAGAAATGCGGAGAGAAAGAGCATGTCCCATTAATGCCATTCCGAAAGAAATGTTTCCTCTTTTACCTTTGTATTTTTTATGCTAAAGGGCATTTCTGGATTTGATTATTTTCTCGCTTCATTTCACTGTATTTCTCGTTTTTTTCAAGATTTAAAACGAGTGTGACGAGCAATATGTGAAGGGATTTTGCATAGCCAAAGTGCTCAAACATGGAGTCCGGTGAAATTTAACGTTTATTTCTAAAATGACAATTGTCCTCGAGTTTTTAATTGTTAAATTCATTTTATCGCGATTTACCATTAGTGCATTAGTGACCACGCCAACTCCAATGACAATTCCGCACTGCTTGCTGAAGTGCAAAGACGCACATATGGTTCAGGTACGAAGAACTTTTTTTGAAGATTTTTTAAACGAAAGTTTTCAGAGGTGAAGTGGCAGAGGTTTCAGAAGTCGAATTTTGTTTTGAAAATGTTGCCTGGTAGGTAATTTGATGCGCTGATTCCGAATCTGATAAAATTTTTGACGCACGGCGCATCGCTACCGCGCTGGAGGCGCGGTCAGGCGGAGCGTCAAATTTTTTTTATCAGATTCGGAATCAGCGCAACAAATTACCTACTAGGCAATATTTTCAGGACAAAAATCGGAAAAAAATTTCAGAAAAATCGTATGGTTTGGGGGGGGGGGGCAAACAGCAGAAGTACCGCCAAAATGACAAAAATAAAATTTTTAAAAATGTCGATTTCCGAATTCAATTCGGCGAATTGCGGAAATCCAGCCGTTTTTGAGTCATCAGAATTCCGAATTGAGAAACTTTACTTCCGCCAAACTCTGCTGTATATCACACAGTGGGAGCAATTTATAAGAAAATCCCCAAGTCACTGCTACGTTAGTGCTAAGGGCTTGTCCAAGAAATTGCTCCCATATAAAAATGTTTTTTATTCGTTGCGGAATTCTTTTGGCCTTTATAATGATGATCATATGTTGAGTAATACTTCATGTAGATGGAAAATGAGTGGTCGATGGATTTTGCTTTTCCTCTCTCCTCGCTAATGCGGTCCAATGGCAGTGCAGAGCAAATGGACCGGAGAATATCAGACATTTGCGAGTAAGCGAAACAACTTTAAAACAAATTTTTAAAAACCTATTAAATGACCGCTTATTTCTTAATTAATTAATAAATCGAAAATAGGCAGAATACTGAACTGGAGAACTGTTTGCGATCTTGTCCATCGTCAATGGAAAAAGATAAGAGTTCTCTTTAAACGTCTTTAAACGTCAGTAATTGGTAATTGTCGCCTTTTACAGATTATTCGTATTGGCCTGGAACCATGGCAGGAAATATGCTCGAATTTGGACGGTTTGTGAGACTACTCAATACAGTGATTTACAGCCTCATATTTTCAGTTCTACGATCCCAATTCTCTTGTTGGAAGTCGAACATCGATATTTTAACACTAGGATGCTTTTTGGAAAGTCATAAATTACGAAGCAGTATGGAGCTTCTCACTCGAAATTTATCCATTCCAATAATGAACGTTGTATGTAGAGATTTGAACATATTGGGTGCTTGTTCGATATCCGAGTATGCAAAGTATTGTGGCACAGTCACTAAAAAGGTTTATTTTTATTCTTTAGCTGTTAACAATAATAATAATAATGATTTTGTTGGACAAGCTGGTACTACTACAAGTAGGCATCTTAATTTTAGGTCAATTTTTTCAGTTAATTTCCCGTTTGTTTCGGATAAGTCGAGATTCTATGCGACGAATGCTCGAAATAAAATGGAAGGAATTACCAGCCGAGTGTCTTCGCAAGATAAATACGGTCGAAACGAATTATGTGCCAACGGGAGAATTGGAGTATTTGAACAATTCGTTAATTCATCGAAAAGCTCATTCATTGTACAGCATATACATTTTTGTTTTTTTCAATTTATTTCTAAAAAGTTTGTTCAATAAATTCTTTTTATAATTTCGGAGAGAGGAAAATTGCTGAGAAAACTGAGAAAAATGTGCACAAATTACTGTAATTGATATGTACATATGTACAGTATTTACTGAAAATGAGGAAACACCGAAAAAAAGTTTTGAATGCGCGCTATTTTTTGCTGTGTTGGCACTTTCACTTATTCTTTCTGGTTTTTGGAATTGCAACAGAAAAAAAGAACTACTAAAATTTAGACAAAAAGTAGCGTACAAGTATGAGTGGAGCCGGTCGTAAAATCGTACCGCCCTCACCGCACAGGACGTCAACACCGCTGTTTGGATGGATTCGCAAGAAGTTGCTGGGTGTTGACCGTGATCTGACGAAAACTCCGGCGCCCGGACTTCCGGGACCGGACGGGAAGGTGATTTTAATTTATTGGAGAAGTACTTAGATCTGACTCCACACTGACTATTAAAGACTATGGTAAAAAAACTTCAAAGGTGGACAATACCCAGAGAAGCCGGGTCCAGAATTTTTTGTCGAACCGCGCTAAAAACACATAATGGGCTTTTGCGGAAATGAACTCGTTTTTCAATTGGATGAAATTTAGTATGAATTCAATGAATTCAGAACTAACTTCATGACCACTTTATTCGTAATAACGCTAGTTTTTGAATAAAAACACAAACATTTCATTTTGCTATGTTTTGTTCGGCTATGTTTTGCGGTAAAAATGAAATGAACTTTTCCAAAATCTGGAAGAAATACCAATCAGGAATTGTGAAAGTAGATATATAACAGCGAATTTTTCAAGTAGGGTAGAGGAACAGTTACTTATGTTTGCATATTTTTGTTGGTAATCAGCTTTTTTTCTGTAGTGCGCCTTCCAAGAACCGAACCGCTTTCCCGACACGCAAGCCGCTCGCTCTCCAGATTTGCCGAAAATCCCCGGCGGCGTCCACCACAAATTGGCTGACAACTACTACTACACGAGGGACGCGAGGCGCTCGATCGAGCCGCCTCAACCGCTGTTCACGCCCGGCGAGAGTGTGAAGGGCGCTGTTTTTGAGCCAAGGTTTATAATATATTTTTGATATTTCTAATTACCTGAGGTTCATTTTTAACTTTCTAAAGTTTTTTGAGTATAGATTCATTTTTAAGGCACCAGGAACTTTAAAAATTATGAATAGATTTTTAAAATGTGGAACAAAATTTTTGTCCGTTAAAATTTTTTCCAAACTTTCAATTTTACACAGGAATTAAAAAAATTTTTGTTTTAGGAGAGGGTGAAATTTCTCTGAATTTGCTGAAATTATAGAAGTACATTTACATCTTTTCTGGTTTTTTTTTGCGTTTTTGGTAAAGTACTCTCTCAGATATGGCCATTCAAAGTTGAATAATAATGAAAAAATTCCTTTGGAATTCCATAAAAAATTCCTGAGTCAATCAGACATGAGTAATGCGAATTTAAAAAAATTGTCTTTCTTTGCAGTGGCGTGTGCAGAACTTTTCCGGGGGCTCTAGAAAATTTAAATATTTCAAGCTCTGTGTACAAAGATTGGATCCACGATGGGTACAACTTTGAATTCCTATCCATTTGGTATCTAGATGCAACAATGTAAACCCATCTAAGATACAGACTGATCGGAGCCCAACGTTAATGGTGTTTTTTTGGGTCAACGTTGATGAGTGCTTTCGACGAACTCATTTTTGTTCCCATTGTGGATCCTTCGACTTTCACACTAAAAAATTTAAAAAGTTTCCGAAATTTTTTCTCTGTTGTTTCTTTATGTTGGGCATTGGCTTAGTTGTTATAATTTTGCAAAATAAATGGAAAGAATTACTCTGAACAAACAATTTATGTGGAAAAGCGTATTTTTTATAAAATTATTTAAATTTTTTTAAATCTTTAGCTCTTTGGCGCCGGCGGTCGGTCAGTTCAAGGCCATCGGACCTAGTCAGAACTTCGGACTTTTCAAGTCCGCCACACCGGGTTTCGGCTACGAGTGGAAGCGAAGCGTCGAGGACGAGGAAGAGACCCAGCGCATCGACCGTGACTTGCGACTTTTCGAGAAATTCGACGCATATAAAAAATAAAATTGATTGATTTTTGGATGTTAGGCGAAAAAAATTTCTTCGTTTTGTAAATAAAATAGTTTGACAATTTTTTTGATTTTAAAATTGCGCCTATTTTGTCGCTAACCATTTTTTCGACGTTGAATTTTATCGATTACAATATTTTTTTTGTATTTGACAGTGTATTATTATTATTTAACATTATAGTATTAGGTTTGTTCGCGTTTGGCGCTTTTCATTTTGTTTCTTCGGCGGTTTTGATTTGTATCCCGAGGGGAAATGGACGGAAATGAATATGCTGAATTTGGAAATCAAGTCTAGCTAGTTTCCCTAGAAAGATACATACATGGGTCTAGAGAGTGGCGGAAATTTGGTAGAATTGAACGCAAAAAATGTAAAAAAAATTCACGTTATTTCAGCGGGTTTCTCCACAAAAACTGAGCAGACAAAATGAAAAAGCGCTCAACCACAACTACCGAACTTTATTTTTTTTTCTCGCAAAATACGCATAACATTTCTATTTTTGTGGGGGGGGGGGATTGCGAATTTGGTGTGGTATTATATTGTTTTTGTTATTCGTTGAATGTTTCCAGTCCGCTCTTCGTTTGGAGATCAAGATGAGAGTCACACGCGCTCTGAATGCCCACTTGAATTTCGGACGATTAATGAAGGTTGGATTTTTAGCAAAATTTTGTATCCAATAACCCGGCACCCATTTCTTTCGGGATTCATGAAGTTATTGATTTTTTGCTGGTTAGCACGTGAATATGAAGCCATAGTTTATTGATGTGACTTCTAATTTTTTAAAAACTTTTGAGTCGTTGTAGGTAATTTGCGGTTGAATATGAATAAATACAGTTAGTAAATATATCTTAACACATTTTAAACCGGTTTCAGCACTAATTTTTTGTTTAGCAATATGGAGAGTATCGGTTTGCGTTAGCGCCCAGCGAACAAGACCCGTGGAAGGGATACTTTAAGAGCGTCTTTGTCAACGTTTGTTTTTGTTCCTAACGTATTTGTAACGTAAAGAAAAAGTTATTTAGACTTTCTAAATTTCGAAATTTTGTGAGATGAAAGTGAAAATTTTAAAAATGAGAAATTTTTGGACAATTATTTTGAAATTTTGTACAATAATTTAATGGGGGGGGGGGTAGAGCATGGTATTTTTTAAAAATGGCGGATTTATTTTGCGAAGTTTTCTTCTTTTTTTTGTGGGCTATTGCGAGACATTTTGCCTTCGATTTTTGCAGGTATTCAAGGAGTATGTCTGGCGTACCTGGTACGTCATCCTCCCACCGGCCACCGGTCTTTATCTGCTGTACGATTGGTCGAAGAAGGCGAACTATGCGGCGAACCGTAAGGACCCGAAAGAATTCGAAAACGACACCTAAGCAAAAATTGGGCAGCTTCTTTTAGGACAAATGAGATTTTTTTGTGCATGATGATATGATTCACTTTGCAGTGATAATAATGAATGAATGATATGCGTTGTAGCTATTTTTCGACATAAAACAATTTTTCAATACGCTCGTAAATAAAACATATAACAAAATAAAACAAAATCTTTTAGTTAGTTTTTAACGGTGCTAATTATGTAATTTACAAATTGGCTGGTTTTCAATGTTATGGAATAGAAACAACTTTTGTGCGTCATCCTGGCTATAATCTGGTTCAATTTAGTCTTCTTTTTCCATTGGTTCGATTTCGTCTCGTGGGCCAGTCATTAATTTGTGTTTGGGGAAAATGGAAGGAGGGCAGCGAAAAATTTTATGAAGAAAAAATTCCAAATATCCTTGGTAAAAATTGCTATGCAAATTATGAGCTCATCCTCTTCAAAATTTGCGTACATAAAGTGGTGGAATTTGTATTATTTTTTATTTTTGATCGTTTCTTCAAAAAGGTTCGTCAAAAAAAGTGGGCAACGATATATATTATATTTGAATATTTGCACTGTGGTGAGGAGAACGGAAGAAAGAAAGGCTGAGAAGAATAGAGAAATGGGCTGCGAAGAGAATAGACCATAAAAATAATCGAAAAGTGTCATGATCTGTTGGGGGGGAGCTTTTTCCGGATTTTTTTCCTCCACCTTTTTCGGGGGGAAGTGAAGGTTGAGGGGGGCTCTACAAAATGTGGTGTGGTGGCGGTTTTTTGAACATGAAACCAGAAAGGATTGTTGGTTTTATTTCTCATCTTCGCACAAAAAGACGCCAGCGGTTATCTTATGATGATGTTGGGAAGTTGGTAATGAAGAATGATGCTTTCAAGATGATGGGAGGGGGGGATGATATCTGAATGATGAAGATACATGTGTGGGGCTATCGCGCACGCTATAACATGAATAGAGATGCTGAGCTTTCAATGTGAAGTGCGCGTGAGACGATTTGAAATATCTTTTCTCCCCGGCTTGATTTGAGATTTAAAATTTATGATGTAAAGAAATTTTTATTTATTTTTTTCAATCGCCAAAGGTTGACAGTGCATGGAAATGTGTTTTGTGTGAACGGAGAAGTCACCCAACCGTTTCGAGAGAATTTCTTCGGAACTTTAAGAAAATTAGAAGCATTTGTTTTCTCTTTCGTTTTGCAAAAAGTTCAAAAGCCAATTGATTATCGATATAATTTTCTTCTAGCTTGGCTTTCACTTTTATTGAGCTAGACAGATAAATATTTTGTATAGAAACAGGATTATATGAGAGTCCGATTATGTGAGAGTTGATGTACCCATCATTTGCAACATTAAAAATATCTTTGGAAAAATTCATTTTTGATCCAGCTTCTCAAAACGACCGAAAGTGACACCATCTCTATCCCTATGCCATTTCAGGATCACATTCTACGTTATGGGCTTTGTCTATGATTTTGCAAAACTTACATCAATTTTTATTGAAAATCGGCAAATTTTTGTCCGTAAATGCCGAAATGTTAATGCAAAAATTGTTAGAAATATTTAGAGTAATACTAACTTTGCTTGAAGGTAGAAAGTACATATACAGTCAGTTGTTTCATATTGTATATATGCTATGTACGGTAATAGCTTTTAATTAACAACTGTATTGCAACATTTTGAGCTTGTAAAGCACTTTTTAGATATGTTAAAATTTTTCATGAGATTTTGCTAGAACTTACAGAATTATTAAAAAAAAGCTGTGGTTTAAAAAATTAGATAAGTGTTTTAAAAATTCTCTAGTATTGGAACAAATAAAGTCCCCAACGTTCAATTTGTTGTTACCAAACCAACAAAATGTTAACAAGAACATTGAAGGTGTTCGAAAATGGCGGATTTCGCAAACACCAGGACGGGTTCCCTATTCGCAACGGCACTGCTTCTGGTATTCCACAGTAGTATTTTCGTGTCCGCTGTCACAGAGCGAGAAGAGCCGGTTAGGGACAAGAGGCAAGCCTCTCCCATTTCGAAGGCATGGGAGGAGGCGCTGCCAGGCGTGCAGCCCTACTGGGAGAAGTACAGCACCGGTCCGTACGGCGTGGTGATTCGAGGTTGGCAGTTCAGCAGGTGCGCCAGTGAACAGGTTTAATTTTATTTTTATTTTGTTATTGTATTTTAAAATAGATTATGATAGTTTTTAAATGATACATATTATACATACGAGCAGTTGAGTTTGAACGAAATAAAATATTTCGATTAGAAATTTTAAAATTTCAATTATTTTTTGTGTGATTGCCTTCAAAAAAGTGCGACAACAATATTTGGCAACTCTTCCGAGTTCAGTTTTAATTTTAAATAAACAAAAAACAATTTATTAGTGGACAAATTACGTGGTGAACGTGTCGAATATCGTGATTTGGCCAGACTATCCCCGTTTTCCCGGCCCCATTTTCTTCAACGTGACGATGGACGTGAACGAGGAGCTGCCGAAGGAGAAGATCGAGATGGACTTGGAGGTGCGTCATGCTGTCACCACGGGAAAACAGAAGACGAAGGGCTGGCAGGTGATTCCCTGCCAGGGTTGGAACATTATCGACGGCTGCGACGGGGTTGGATCTTGGTAGGGAATTGGTTACCATTATTTTATACTGTACCTACCACCTATTAGTTGTTTTTATTCAAATACATACACACACGTTTGAGTGAGTTACACAATCTTTTATTTACATACATATTTATTGATTATTTTCGTATTGAAATTGAGAGTATGATTTAGCAAGTACTGTGATATGCTCGACAAATGCCAAGAGACGGTCAAAGGCGCACACAAGTACGTCAACGACAAAAAGGCCGAAAATTTCCTCCGCCAAAACAAACTTTGTCCACCACCGAAAGGCCATTGGACGATGACTTTCAGCAAAATATTCACCATCGAGGATCTGCCCAAAAGCTTTTTCGGACCGCTGCAATCGGTATTGTTTTTGATTATGTACTCAAAATGCATCTATACACATTTAAAATACATCAACACACATTTAAAATACATCTAAAAATTTAAATCTACATACATTTAATATATGTTTTTCTGATTGTAATCACTTTGTTCGGGTATTTTTGCGGCATTTTTCTGTTTTTGTTCGACCAACAACAATAATATACATAGTCATGATTAAAGAATTATACATTTCTTATGCATTATACATATTATTTTATAATCACAACTTTCCAGAACGAGTACTGGCTGACGTTCTCGTTCACGGACGGCAAGGACAAGAAGTTGGGCTGTGCGCGGCTGTGGGTCGACGTCTGCAAATACCATCTCCAGGACAAGGCGCAGAAGTGTTTGCGCGACCCGAACGCGTTCAAAAACTTCATCAACGAAATCAGCTCTCACGCCGAGCAGATCAGAAATCGTGGATAATACATACAT
>SAUE01000056.1:79644-101038 GCA_009724625.1 Deladenus siricidicola
CAAATTTGCAGCGAATTGGCGGTATGTCGTTGGTGGAGGCGCGCTTTTGGCTGCAAAATTTTGCGAGAATCGTCTTCTTCGTCTGTTTGGACATTCGATTCGACGCGTCCGTCGACTTCCGCTGCTTACCGTATATTTGGCAGCTATTGGCGCCGAACATAACGATGACGCAACGCGAAAACATTTCGCATTTGTCGCCGCAATTTTGGACGGCCGCGCATACGGCGGTTTTGTGTAACGGCGTCGTGCCCGCCGCCGCGCTCTGCCTTTTGTGGGCGCGCGGCCGTCGGCGCGTCGTTGTCGCCGACGCTTCGGCAGTGACTGCGACGGTGGCGGTTATCTCAAAACAGAGCGGCGATCGCCCAATAAAATTTATGGCATTGCCACTTGCAGGTAAAAGTTTTCGCAGGGAGGGTATAAAATGGAGGGCTAAGGATAAAATGTAGCCAAAATAATTTTCTTACGGAAGAAAATTTCCCCATATTACCCAAACTTTGTTGGATCAAAAATGTAGAGGCTGATTTAATGAAATAAATTTATTAGACAAACAAGTTGTTGCCGAGCAACCAACTACCGAATGGCCGACCATTTTGGGCATCTTCAGCTACGATTCCGTCTGGGGTTCGGACGAAGAGCGCGGCCTTCGCCCCACGCCATGCCAGACGTTCATGGTATTCGACGCGTTCTACGCGTGCGCGTTCAGCGCGCTCATGTGGACGCCAGCGGCCAACTTTGCGCGTCTAAAGCTGCTAACAGCCATATGGCTGACGAGCGTTTGGTTGCTTTGCGCGCTGGCCACTGCGGCACGCCGGCGTTTTGCCGCGCGTGGATTTGATAGCGCGTTTGCTTGCGCCTTCTTTGACCAGCTGTCGGTGATTCACTTCAAGGCGGCGACGATCGCGTACGTGCTGGCATTCGCTTGGCTATTCGTGCCCGGCGAAGCGCTACTCATTTTGCCCTATCGCTTTCCTTTGTGGGTTTTGCTGAATTTAAATAATTTTCTGGTGGCGGTCGTTTTCCTACGTATGGAACAGCTAATCCCGTCTTTATCCGAATGCGAGGAATGGGACGAGATGGATGAAGAGGACATTAAGGACAATGACACACCGACGGATGAATAGAAATGTTTAACAAAGAAAGTTTACGGAACTCATGTACATATGTATTTATTTATTTTGCCGCGTAACATGTGCACTTATTTGTAAATTACGACTCCCAGGTATTTAAAAGGCATTTTTACTAATTTTTGACTACGGGTGCGCGCTAGAAAAAAATTTACTCCCGGGTTTTTTACATTCGTTTCTGGTAAAAATTTAAAAAACATGTTCAAATTCTGAGGCAAAGTGGCAAAAAACACAAGGGGGATCAAGATCAAGGTAACATAAGCTTCTGCATAAGGTGTAGCCTGAGGCTTAGGCTCTGCTTAACGCGTCTTGAACTAAGCCTAAGCCTCACACTATGAGACTTGCCTAAAGCTCAGGCTCCGCATAGCCACGAGACTTTCTTTGAGCAGCTAGTTATACATATGTGGCATTCCAAGATGTTTTAAAATGTTTTTTTAATTTTGGGCAAAAAACAAAGAATAGCATCCTTAACTCGCGATTTTGACGTCTGATAACTCGGTTTTTATATCAAAAATAATGGAATTTTTTAAAGAATTCANCCGAACTGCTATTCTTGAATGTTGGGCATTAGTCGAGCAAGAAGTGCTCAAAAGCATAATTTTGAGTATGAAGGCTCGTATTTTTCAAGTGATTAGTCGTAATGGTGGTGCTGCGGACTATTATTAATGTTTATAATCTGTTATTCGTCCAAAATTCCTTAATAAAGTTGAATTTTACGAAGTGAGGCTATATCTTTTTTTCCATGGTGAAAAAGCAAAATTTTTCAAAAAAGCACCTTTACCCAAACGGGAACAACTTTTTGTTTTACATAACGTTTAGACACATTTTAAACGTATTTTTCAAATAAAAAAATTTAATTAAAATTCATTCATTTTGAAAAAATTGCAAAAATCTGGTGAGGCTATCTTTTTTTCCCGCAGTGTATATATAACAACGAAAAAATGGCCAAATTTCGCGAGAAAGAAAAAAATTGCTATTTTTATTCAAAAAGTAGGCCGAAATTCAATTTGAAGTTGTGCATGTCGAATAATTGTGGCGTTACGTTTAAACGTTTTCCTATTTTTAGCCGTTGGTTTTCACAGTGCCGTCAAGGTCAATCGTCATGCAGTTTAACGAATTTATGGTTAAAATTCCTGGGACACTAATGTTAGTGGGAATAATATTAGCGGTCTTCGGGTCAGTGTTTTTTTTATCAGTTTGCCAGAAGGTAAACTGGAAAAAAAAACATAGCCAGTTCGAGGCGGCGCCAGATAGAAAATGGCACCGCGGGAGGGGGGGAAGGTTGGAACGGGGTAAGCAGCTTTAGGCCGCTTATCCCGTTCCTGCTTTTCACTCGTTTACGACCATACCGCGCTGAAAATACGCCATCCCGTCCGATCTGGCAAGTCAAGCATCGCTGGGCTCGCTTAGTACTTGGATCGGAGACGTCCAGGGAATCTCGAGTGTTGTAAACTTTTAGCCCCCTAGCATGTACGATATAAAAAAAGGTTCATTTAGCTGTTAGATGGTGAGTCGTTCGAATGATGAACGTTCATGCTCATTGTCATGCTGAGACCGACAATTTTTTTTTGCAAAATGTTTAATTAGCCATTTTTTAGATGTTTCATTCATTAACCATAATTTTTCGGACAATCACGATCTTTCACTGCTTAAACAGTTTTATTAAAGTGACAAAATGGCTAAATAGGCGAATGAGGAAATAGCACCAATTCTTCAATTTTGGGAACAAACGACACTGAATCAATTTGTTGAATTTAGCTTCCGGTCGACAATAATTACTAAGTTATAGACTCTTAAAGTGGACATTTAATATTATTTCCTATTGTAATTTTGTCGGAAATGTAAAAATATTGCCAAAAATTATCAAATTTTTTTGGTATTGAGGACTGGTCAGAGCTATCAATCAAAATCAACACTGTTAATTGGTCGGGGTCCGTTTTACCTAATAATTCCAAAAAACTTTGATGTTTTTTGATACTATGAACAATTTCGGCATTTCTTTACTTCCCCCTGATTTTGATTTTGTAAGTTGATTCTACGGGACTCACCTAAGACTTATTGTTAGACTCAGGCTCCGCATACTACGACTCACCTAAGGCTTAAGCTGACTCGTTTTTAAGCATTCCAAGTTGTTTTGAAACGAATTGGAAAAAATCAGAAGGGAAGTCTACTTTTCGGCGAAAATACCAAAAAATGTCCAAATCGGGTGTGAAAATGTCAAAAACCATATTAACTAAAAAGGAAAGATACAAATATGTGTTTGCTCAAATCGACACACGCTTCCAAAATTAATTAACCTAGCCAAAGTTAAAACGGAATCACTGAATTTAAATTGAAGTTCAAGATACAATTTTTTGACAAATATCTTGGAATACGCTAATTCTTTTGACATTGCTAGAAACTTATTAAGTCTTCGAATTTTAGATTTTGCTAACCAAATTGTTCTAATTTACAAATTCGAAGGGTCAAAAAATGCCTATTGATTAATTTCGAAATAAATAACCACGATTATTAAAAAGTTTTTATTCCTATAAAACCATCACAAATAATTCCGATAAAATTCGTACATATTTGCCAAATCTGACTTTTATGTACATGGACCAGCTAAAAGCGTGCGCACGTGTCAAGTCAAACGTTGAACAGAGGTCCAGAAAAAAGTTTCACAAAAGAAATATAGCCAAAGATCTAATTTTTAATTTCAACTCAATAACATTTGACTCGATTGTCATGCGATTTTTTGCTCCTTAGTTTGCTTTTTATTGACAGATCGACAAAAAACGTTTGGCTCATCTAATTTTAATCAATCATCACTACAACAATAATAATCATATATATTCGCCTTTCTATACAATCGATCAACAACAATCAAACATAGCGGAAATTAATGTAATTCTTATCCACTCACATATTTGCGTCTTCCAAACAATTACAATTTCCCCACCCCCACAAAAAATAGGGCATGGAAATTCTCAAGCCGTCGCTTCGCGAGTTGGCGGCAGTTGCGGTAGGTCCAAGTGCGGGTGGCTGTTGTATTGGCGAGACGCTGAAAATTTGTGAGAATAAATTGACTAAACGCGTTGAACTTGATTTAAAAAGGTCATTTTGTAGAAAAAAGGTTAAAAATGAAATGAGTGTGCAATAGGGGTATACCTTTGACGCAGTCGGCCATCGTTTTGGAAGCTCGAGTGATGGAGTTGGACATCCAAAAGTCGCTCAAATCCTTCTGCTTAAACTCCAAGGAAACCGATGGCGACGATTTCGTCGCTTCGCCCTAGGAAAACAACCAAAATTCACCTATCATTTTCATTCAATCGATTAAAAAATCACCTCGCTCAATTTTGTGGCTTCCCGAAGATAATTCGATTCCTCTACATCACCAAATCTCACAAAATGTGGTGCGACCTAAAACCAAAATAGCTTTTTATTAAGTCAATTGTCAGTATGAGAAAAGAATTTTAAATATAAAAACGAAACAAAATAAAAAAAGCAAAACAGTCCCACCTCCGCCAGACGTTCGCGCACTTCGGCCGGCGTGTCGTAGCGCAGCGTCTTGCCCGCCACCTCGCTCAACGCACGAATAATTTTCCAGTCGGCGCGCGCGTCGCCTGGCGACGTGATCGCGGTGTAGGCCTTCTGGACGCGGCCCTCCGTGTTCACGTAGATGCCTTCCTTCTCCGTGTACGCCGAGCCGGGCAGAATCAAATCCGCAATCTCAGCACCCGCGTCACCGTGATGACCTAATCTCAGAATAATTATTATTTTTAGCATACTCAGTTTTCCAAAATATACTGGAAAAATTCCTTTTTCCAGCAACAATATTTTTAAGGCCGTTTGCTGAACCCCACGAAAAAATGCTACGTACATCACTCAAACTAAAAAAATTCGATCAAAAATATATGAGAACCTTGATATACAATAAAGACGTTTTCGGCAAAGTCGGTGCGCTTTAGCGGTCGATCGTCGGAACCCAGCAAATACAAAAATTGTATGGATTTTTTGTCGGCCGCGCTGAAATTGCCGAAGGGTTTGTAGCCGATGTCGTAGGCCGTCACCGATCCCGTATTTCGCTGGAGAACGTTGAGCACTTTTGTTTTGACTAAACCATTTATTGTTTGATCAAAAATATAACAGCAAGTAAATTACATAGTAACGTATGCATCAACTTAGCTGGCTTATTTGTAATTTCTAAAATAAAGTTTTTGAAAATACTAAATTTAGAAACCAAAATCCATGCGAAAGTTTGTTTAATTTAAACAGAAAACTCGAGTTTTCAAAATACAGTAATTCGCAAAAAAATCAAAAATTGCAAACAAAACAAAAAATGTTGAAAATTAGAATAATTTTCACCCCTCACTCAAAGCACAAATCAAATTGCATATTATAAATGAAATTGTAAGAATAATTCAAAATTAATTTAAAAAATAACCGTTTGAAGAGCGAAGCTTAGCGGCTAATTTTTGCAATTTCGCCAAAAGTGTGGCTCCTCCGTCGCGTTGAAGTGGATCCGAGCCGACGATGATCAACGGATTTTTCGCCGACAGTAACTTCTGAATAAAATATTATATTTGTTTTCGGAAAATATTAATTTTCAATAAAACTATAAGAGGCAAATAAATACCTGAACAAATGGACTTTTTCCGGCAATAATTTCGTCGATAGCAGCGGAATCGGCGCCAAGATAATCGTAGTCGTACTTCAAATCTACATGACTACCCACCACACCAATTTCAATATCCGAGTAGATAAAACTAAAAATTTCAATAAAAATATTCCAAAACATAAAAATTGCCACAAAAAATCTACGTCTTTCGAATTCGGGCATTGAAGACTGGAGCCTCAAAGCGAGGATTTGTACCGACTAGAAGTAAAGCTTCACAGTTCTCCACGGCCGCAATTTTGTCATTAAGCAAATAATTCGACCTGGAAATTCAAAACGGCATCAAAATTAAAAATTAGCCAAAAATATTCGAACCAATAATTTAAAAAAAATGAAAATCAAAAGTAGAATACCTGAGATCAACTCCACCACTGCAAGATGGAAAATCGTCTTCGGTGTAAAAATGCTCACTATTGACACGACACAATAGATCCTTTAGCGTAATGAGTGCTTCTATAAATGATTAAGCATGTAAAAATATTTACTTGGAATCAAAAACAAACCAGCATCATTCAAAGCGCCCACAATTCCGGCCACAGCGCTGGCTGGCGCTTGACGAAGTTTTGTGGATGCGGTGAACAGCGCCTCCTCCCAATTGCTCTGTCTTAAATTTTCCTTTTTACCCTTATATGTATATCAATTTCATTAAAATAAAAATAAATTAAAAACAACTATTATAAAGCAAAACATAGTCTTTTTCGCGCAATCTGCCTTACGGTCGTTTAATTTAAAAAATTCTATCAACCCAAAAATAAAAAATGTATAAATAAATCATACCGCAAAAATCCATCCTCTCCCTTGACCATTGGCGTAAGAAGACGCTGTCGCTTCAAACCGTCAACGACAAATCGCGTTTTATCGCTAATCCACTCTTCGTTAATTTCCTGCAAATTTTTTACTATATTTTTTTACAAAAAATTAAAGTAAAAACGAATATAAATTAATAAAACAATACATCGTTTATTCGCGGCAAGATTCTCATCAGCTCATTCGTACGGTGAGAGAGCACAATGTTTGAGCCGAGCGCGTCCATGACGTCCACACTTTCCGTCTTTCGCGTCTCCCACGGACGTGCCATAAAGCTAAACATCATTTAAAAAAATTATTTTTTAAATCCCAAAATGAACAAAAAATGCAAACCTGCCCGGTTTGTTGGTTAACGCCCCTACAGGACACAAGTCGATCACGTTACCAGACAATTCCGACGCAAACAATTTCTCCACATACGTGCCCACTTGCATATCGGAACCGCGTCCTAAAAAATTATCATTATTTGTGTTTCAAACACAATACAAAAAGCAATTCATTTTATCTTTTTTTCAGATTCCCACCCGTAGTGCCAAGATCAGGTACACCGGCGACTTCATTAGCGAAGCGAATACAACGCGTACATTGAATACAGCGAGTCATAATCGTTTTCACCAACGGCCCAATGTCTTTGTCCTCTACCGCACTTAAAAAACAATAAAAATGCTCAAATTCAAAAACACAATAAAAAATTCAAACCATCAACAAAAAATAATAAAATACTCTGCTTACCGTTTTCCATCGTATTCGTTCTGATGACGACTACGATCAGAACCAAATGCCATAGACTGATCTTGCAAGTCGCACTCACCACCCTAAAAACTTTCAATACATTTTTAAACATTTAAAAATAGTGTCAAATATAAAAAAATGCGTCAAATATAACAAAAAATATTTTAATGTGCATCAAACAAATGACGACAATAGTTTTGCGATATTTTAAACACCTTAACAAAATTACAAAAACAGAAGCAAAATTAAAAATAATTGAATTTACCTGATCACAAATGGGGCAGTCGAGCGGATGATTGACGAGCAAAAATTCCATAACGCCCTCACGAGCTTTACGCGCCAAATCCGAATTGGTCTTAACGCGCATTCCCTTCATCACGGGCATAGCGCACGATGCCACCGGCTTCACTGACTTTTCCACCTCCACCAAACACATTCGACAATTGCCGGCGATAGAGAGCCGATCGTGATAGCAGAAGCGAGGAATGTCGACACCCACCAACGCACACGCCTAGGCAGATAAAAAATAAACATTTTCAACTTGCATAAATTATAATTTAAGACTAATTAATTGCAAAAGATTTTTGCAAATTCATTTTTCAAAATGGAAATTCGAAATAAAATAATGATTGATTTTTTGAATTCTATACCTGCAAAATAGTCATTCCCGGATCGACGAGCAGCTTTTTGTCGTCGATGAAGACCTCAATTTTCGGTGGCGCGGCCGGCGCCACAGACGCCCCCGTCGCACTGCCGCGTGAGAACGCAGCGCCGCCACGAAATATGACGGGCCGGAGCCACGCGCCCTTCGCTAGAACTCCGTTGCACAGCATTTACGCGTACCCAGCAATTAGCAACAAAACGAGAAGAAGCAGTCTAAAATCTGACGAAAATCCCAAATGCAATTTATTAGTCAAGAAATAAGTAGGCATATGGCGCGTATATTGCCGTATTGCGTGAGCATGCGTATTTCAGCAATAATTAAGTTTATTTCGTTAAGTGAAAATACTAAAAACGGCAGCGAACAAAAATTAAGGTTAGCATCGCGGTGACAAAAAAAAGTATATTTAAAGGCAACAAAACTAAAAATATATGATCAAAAAGCGAATAAAAGTGAACTGAATATGATACGACATAAATGGCAAAAAATAATACATCATCAAAAATACATTCGGCAGTTTTCAAAAATATATCTGCTTGGGATACACATATCATCCCACCTGAAGTAAGCAACCGTAAACGAGCGGCAATGAAATGAAATAATTAGCAAAATAAAAAATTGAAATTTTTAAAAAAATCTCAAGAAATGATTGCTCAAATTATTTATCTTACTTACACTTTCATCCTATGTATACTTTTTTTTACAAATTTCGTTGATGACAAAAACACGATTAGTTTCAAACTTCCCCAATTCGATTCAATTCGCCTCAATCAGCTTCGACAAATCACAACCCAACTCCATGCACGCCTGCTCCTCGCTAATTAAATTCAAACGCACTTTTAGCTGAACGATTTGCGTTTTCAGGTCAAAGTTCTCGGCGCGAAGGTTGTTCTCGATCTCATCGAACTCCTCACTCTCCGCATCCAACTGACCCTCCAGCGCGACCTTTTTCTCCTCCAAAGCCACGCACGTTCTCCTCAACTTCTCCAGTTGGCTGGCGAATTGACTTTGTTGATCCCGAAGAAGCGAGTCCGACTTGGCCAACTTCGCCTCAAAATCGGCGATTTCTGCGTGATGTTTTCCATTAACAGTCTCAAGTTGAGAGCTAAGCGACTCGCACTTCGACTCAGCATCCGCAGCTTTCCTTTGATTTTCGGCGAATAACGCGTCTGAAAAGAACCGCTTTACTATTTAAAACTCGTATGGTTGGTTATTTCCAACCATACGAGTTAACTTAATATCATATCAATGGTAACTTAATATCATATCAATTAAAAAATGAATAACAATTTTTACATTCCGTTAATGAAATTAAACCCATAAATAAAACTAACCCAACAATTCGTATTTCGCCCGAAAGTCGGACAGAGATTTTTCGGCCTCCGTCAGCTGTGTTTGAGATACGCCGACCAATCGGGTACTTTCCTCCAATTTTTCTTCGAAAGACGCACATTTTCCTTTCAACTTCTCTAACTGAATACCGGATTGAATTTGCTGCTCACAAAGAAGTGACTCCGATTTAGCGAGTTTTGCCTCAAAATCAGCAATTTGCGTTCGATAATCTTGATTGGCCGATTCAAGTTGAGAGAGAAGAGATTCGCATTTTGATTCGGCTGCAGTTGCCTTCGCCTGATTTTCGATGGACAATTTCTCTGTAAAAAACTACATTTTTTAAAAAGAACTTTAATAATATGCACTTTTTCAAGTAAAAATTTAAATCTTCGTTCATACCTTACATAAAAGAATTAGAAAATCGGGTAAATCAACAAATATTTGAAATCTTAATTTAAAAAAAAACCTCACCTAATGAAAGGCATTTCTCCTGAAGAACGGACAGAGATTTTTCGGCCTCAGCCAGTTGCGTTTGAGATGCGCCGGCAAATTGGGTACTTTCTTCCAATTTTTCCTCCAGATACGCACATTTTCCATTCAACTCCTCCAATTGAATACCCGATTGACGTTGGTTATCCCGGAGAAGTGAGTCGGATTTCTCCAGCTTTGCCTCAAAGCTAGCAATCTCTTTCGCATGACAATCGCTGCTCACAGCGAGTTGAGCAAGAAGTGATTCGCACTTCGACTCAGCATCCGCAGCTTTCTTTTGACTTTCAGCGGATAACGCGTCTAAAGAAATAACAAAATAAGCCGCTTTATAACTTAGTTATATCATATCAATAAATAAAAAATGAATAACAACTTTTACATTCCGTTAATGAAATTAAACCCATAAATAACACTAACCCAACAATTCGTATTTCGCCCGAAAGTCAGACAGAGATTTTTCGGCCTCCATCAGCTGTGTTTGAGATACGCCAACCAATCGGGTACTTTCCTCCAATTTTTCGTCGAAAGACGCACATTTTCCTTTCAACTCCTCCAACTGAATACCGGATTGAATTTGCTGCTCACAAAGAAGTGACTCCGATTTAGCGAGTTTTGCCTCAAAATCAGCAATTTGCGTTCGATAATCTTGATTGGCCGATTCAAGTTGAGAGAGAAGGGATTCGCATTTCGATTCGGCTGCAGTTGCCTTAAGCTGGCATTCCGATAAAGCATGCTCTAAAAAGAGAGTCATTACTGCAATACTATATTAGCAAACAAACCAATCGTCGCGTAACTTGATTCCACGAGCGCCAACTGTTCGCGCGCTTGCTGGTGGCATTTTTGCTCGGACTCGGCCATTTCGCGAAGCGCAATCAGCGCAGCGCCCTTTCGCTCCTCCTCGGCCAACCTGTCTTCGGCCTGCCGGCCACGCTCAGCCTCGACTGCTCTCAGATGGGCTTGAAGCGCCCGGCAATATCCTAAAAGGCTGGCAAATCGAACTTCTAACTCAGCGAATTTTTTGTTGTCCTTAGACTCGTCAGTGACCTCAACCGTCGCTAAAATTGCATTATCTCAACAATTATATAATATAAAAAAATTGACATTACAAATTAGTCTTCTCACAAAAAGATCTAACAACAATAACGTAAATATTCCAGACAAAAAAATATAATCGAAAAACATAGCATTCTTGCCAGTAAGTCCCAATCCCATAAAGATAGTGGAAGCAATGTTCACTTCCCCCAAAATCGGAAATCCAAAAGTAAAAACTATAATATTTTCCCTTCTTTTTGGTTTTTTTTTTGGCAAAACCCCTCACCCCAACCTAGTCTAATCCCCCACCACAACCTATCTGAAAAAAACATTACCAAGCGGTGACTCTGTTGTTGAATGAAAGATTTCATTTTCATTGTCGACTGAGTTGGAAAAATTTGCTAGCGTTGCGTCGGCCAAAGTTTGCTCCAAATTAGAATCCATCACCACTTTCGACTCGCCCGACTTATTCGCAGAAACCGGCGAAGCAAATTGAAATGCTTAAAAATGTAAGCTATTACAAAACAAACAAAATAAAAAAATTGAATAATGTTTTATATACTTTAGCACATACAACATAACACATAAATTTTCCATTGACAAAGAGTTGATCCTTCGTCACACTACAAATAGGCCAGTGCTTTTATTATACTTATTTACAGTGCTCTTATTATACTATCAATTTTAAAATAATTGGTGAAAAAGAAGGAAAACAGTCAAAAAAATCTCTCCCTCTCTAGTTGGGAGTGTTCACTCTATGTATATCCAAATAAGAACCTGCAAGTGTAGTAGTAGTGGTCGCATTGAAACTTTCGTCGACGACCAACGCAGACGCATTCGCCATAGTCACGTCGGCGAAAGTTTGCTCCAAATTTAAGTCCATTACCATTCGTGGCCCGGCTAATTTCTCTGCTAAAAGGCACATTGAAAGCAAATATAATTTAAAAAATAAATATAGTGCACATAAAATAAAAAATAAAATGTATACTTAATTGAATGGGTGTTTTTGTCGCATTGGGGCTCTCGTCGCCGACCAACACAGACGCATTCGCCATAGTCACGTCGGCGAAAGTTTGTTCCAAATCAGAGTCCATCACCATTCGCGGCCCGGCTGATTTCTTCGCTAAACAAAATCAACTAGCTCAAAATGTAAATTATGCGACAAAAAAAATAAAAACACATTTGCGAATCGTTTGGATCCCGATTGAATTTTTCTTTTTAAAAGTAAGGTAACAAATCCAAAACCTGACTGGAAGAGCATTTCCCTCAAATTGAAGCTTTCATCGACAGCGCGCGCCGTCATCGTAACGTCGGCAAAAGTTTGCTCCAAATTTGAGTCCATCACCATTCGTGGCCCGGCTAATTTCTTCGCTAAATTTTCAAATATGAAATTAATTGCCGAAAACCTTTCAAAAGATATCTTATTAGGTAAAAAATGGAAATTGTTGTATACCTGAAGCGGATTTTTCGGAAGTGAAACTTTCCTCGTCTTCTTTCGCCGTCATTGTTACATCGGCGAAGGTTTGCTCCAAGTTTGGATCCATGAATGTGCGCGGTTCATTCGATGACATATTGTTTGGTGAATGGTGTTAGAAAAATGTTGCTATAAAAGAAGAAAAATTAATTTATAATTATATTAAAAATCCTAAATTTCGGGTGGAAGGGGGACGGAACCACTGGTCGGAGCAATGTATCGAACGCGCTTAGAGCCCGTTATCACATGACATTTTCAGAAACAAGACCTAAACAAATTTTGGGCGCACTCGCAAAAAAGTTCAAAATTTTTCTCAAATTTCACGCCGAGTCAGCTGTCACTACGCCACTAAAATTATTGAAAAAGATTTAATTCTAATTTACAAAACGTTTATTTCCTGCGTTTCCCTAAGGTTTTTCCAGAAAATAGCAAAAATCTCGTCAAAGCTGGAAATAACGAGATAGCGAGAATGAACAGTATATACATACGTTATTAAATAGAAATGGGCAGATTCAATAAGAGTAGACAATCAGAGAAAAAGTGGACTTCCAGTCTTTTTAAAATTTCGTGGCGAGACGTGGGAGAAGCGAGGATTTTGTTGAAGCCTTTGAATTATTTTTTTACTTTTTAATTGTAACCCTATGCATAGGGCCTATGCCATTTGAATGTTCGTGGTATCCCGTCTTTCTGGTCAAGAAAAACATACACATTAGACTGAAATATACGCTTTTTCCCCCAAAAAAATTCATCAAACCCCAAGAACATAAAAGTGCTGCAAACTTTGGAAAAACCGTACAAAAAATTCACTGTAACAAAAAGTGAGTTAGCGCTAATGAATGAAACGGCCGAGCTCTCATAATTACGAACTGCTTTGTTCATGGTTTCTGAATTTTTTTATGGCTTCTGAATTTTTTTTCATGGTTTCTGAACCTTTGCGAAAATTAATCACATAGTTTTCAGAAACGAACTAATGGTTTTGCTGACAGTGTTGAAGAAGGCTCGTAAGCGAGAGCAGGAAATGCGCTTGTTAATTCTTGGTTTGGACAATTCGGGAAAGACGACATTCCTCAATAAAATCAATGGCGAAGACACCAGCAAAATCGCGCCAACATTTGGTAAAGTTGCAGGAATTTTTTTTGGTTCTTGTGAGTTATCGGACCCCACAAAAATTTTTTAATGACTTTTGCCACGGGGAATTCAATTTAACAACAATGATTTTTATTTAATAATAATGATACAATTTAATAATTTCGACAATATAACAATTTTTGAAAAAATGCGTACTTTTTTATTATTTTCATTGATTTGCAATGCAAAAATCCGTAAATGAGTACAATAAATTTTCGTTGGCATAGCTATGCGTTTTGTGCCGAAACTCAGTAAGGCGCTGATGGCCTAGTGGTAAGGCGGTTCGCAAAAATAATTCCATGCCTGCTAGTTCAATTCCCCCAGCTATAAGCAAAAAATTAGGTTGTGCGATGAAGAATTGTGCAGGGGTCCTGAAATCGGCCGACATGTGTGTCGATGTTTTCGAGGGAAAGCGGAGCAAATACGGGCTCCGCGATAACTTCGAAAAGCAGAAACTGCACTTCCAGAGCACATTGTTCCATTTTTAAAGGAACAACTAATTATATGGTTTTTTTAATTAGGGGAATTCAATTGGAAATTTTTCCCAAATTTGTGAAAGATGTATGGACAAAAAGTATCGGAATTTTTTGATGAAAAACTTTATACTTCATATTGTCTGACCATAAATTCACTTTCTGCTATTTTTTGCTTGAAATAACATTTTTTTGGAATTTTGAGGCTTCAACATCAAGACACTCGAGTACAAGGGCTGGAAGCTGAACTGCTGGGACGTGGGCGGCCAGAAGAGTCTGCGCAGCTTCTGGCGCAACTACTTCGAACGGACAGATGCGGTGATTTGGGTGGTCGACTCGGCGGACGTCGCGCGCATCGGCGAGGACTGCGCGCGCGAATTGCACGCGCTCATCAACGAGGAGTGCCTCTACGGCGTGACGTTACTCATCCTCGCCAACAAGTGCGACCTGGACGGCGCAATGAGCGTCGAGAAGATCAGTCAGGTATGTGATTCGGAATCAGCGCATTAAATTGCGTACTACGCAACATTTTCAGAGCAAAAATCGGGAAAAAATTTCATTAAAAATCCTATGGTTTGGGGGGGGGACGATGACGGAAATACTAACGTTTTGGCAATTCAACTAGAAAAAAAACTTGTGTTGCAGTTGCTGCGGCTCGAGGAAATTAAACAACATCACTACAAAATCTACGAGACGAGTGCGTACACGGGCCAAAACCTGCTCGAGGCGCTGGATTGGTTGTGCAGTGACGTCGCGTCACGGGTTTTGGTACCCGAATAAGTTTTTTTGTTTCGCTTTTTGATTTAAGTCTTACTTTATATAGTTAAAGGAACAACAAATTCGGTTATAAATCAAAATAATTTTTATCGTTATTTTTGGGTAATATTTTGCTTCTTTCGAGGTTTCCAGTATTTTCAAATTCTAAGTACAATTTTTATTAAAAAATTTTGATTGATAGATTTTGTGTGTTCCTTTAAAGAATTTGTACGAAATTGTATATTTTGTTGTTGTTGTTTGTAAATGTTCGAGAATATAAAAAAAAAATTAAAAATCTTTAATATCACGAAAAATTGGTCAAGGAACAAAATGAAGGGAAAAAAGGTGGCTTTTAAACAATAGCAAAATAAAAATATCCAGATTTATGTAGACAAAAAATCAAATTTTTTGAAATTTAAAGAAAAAAAATTCTAAAGGGTGGCAAGACTTTTCAATTCTGATATCTTCTATATTTATAATTCATTTGATGTTGGAGCGATATTTTAGCTTTTTCTGCTTTAATAATATGAATGACGGATTTTTTGGTGGTATACTTTTGAGGGAAATATCATCTCCAATAACAAACGAATTCATTCTCGGAAAGCTAACACAATTTCGAGAGAAATTTTCTCTGCAAAAAACATTAAAAATCGTCGGCCGTGGAAATGTATATATCAGATGAAATGAACGGGGAACGTTATTATTAATTAAGTTCGGTGGAATATGTATGTGTGTGTATGTGTAAGTAGTAATGGAATTTACAATGAAATTAAGTTTTCTGAGGAAGGTGATAAGCGAAATAATCGGAGAGAACAAACGACACAAACATACTTGGACAACGTTATTTCCCCAAAAAAAAACTTTAAAATTTCGTAATATTGGAGAATAAATTTCGAAATTGAATTTTAAAAGTAGTGTGTCCAAGTACGCAAATATTTCAAAAGATCAGAAAAATTGTAAAATCTGTTAAGTAGAGAAAAAAAACGTGGTAGAAAATTACAAGACACATACCCATATTTGACTTAAAGTTTTGTTTATGTGACTGAGTGGGGGTTGTTCGTGGCGGAAGTGGGGGATTGTTGTTTCACCTCTAACCCATATCACTGAAGCTTTTCCAAAAAAATCGATTCTTTTCCATCTAGAATTTTGGAAGATGAGGACCCGAAATCCTTGGTGTGCTGGAGGCGTCAATTCTGATGACCTCCCCTCACTTCACTCAAATACATTTATATAATGTTGCATGGAGAGGCCGAGACGAGAATAGAAGAAAAGAACAATGCACATTTTTGTAGTTTACTTTTGTTTTTCCAAAAAGGCCCAACACAAAACACTAAAATTGAGGCTTAATTTATCATTTTTTACAAATAGAATTTTACGACAAAAATCCTTTACAATAATATTCAAGTAGGCTATAACTTTAGTCGAACTAGACACAGTCAAAATTACGTAGGTAATAAAAAAATAATTCTGCAAGAATGAACCATTTCTACGAATTAAAAAAAGCATAAATGTGTATGACATATCTATTTAATTATTAACTATCTCTCTCTCTCTCTCTACAAACGTAAATTCGATAATATACTAACGAATGAAAGATAATTTCGTGAACAAAAATCAAAAATATAATCGATGAAAGCCAAGAAAAAGAACAAGAGAAAACAAAGCAAACAATTTATTTAATCGGTGCTTCTCATACCCTGCACACACAACTCACCACAAATTATTCGGTCATTTTTGCCAGCATTACCCCTCCCAATTTATTGTTCTTGGATTTGGTGGAGGATGGGTGGAGGTATGGTAAGTTGTGAATGCAAGATGAGATACTCTATTTCATCATTTGAAAGAGCGCAGAAATCCCTAGCCGAAAATTTCAGTCCCTTTTGGCAATATATATCCCCCACTCTAGGCGCTCAACGCGGTCTGCTTCGGTGTCGTGGACGCGTCGCCGCCCAAATTGAGGCGTTTGCATTTGGCGCGACGATTCTTGAACCAGATCTTTACGTTGTGCGTAGAAATAGGCGGATAATTCTGTCGGTAGTGACAGGCGTTCAACATCTCCGTGTACTGTTCGATTTGGAGGCATCCTGGGTGCGGATTCTCCTCGAACCATCGCTCCAGCACCGGCAACTCCGACAGCGGGTCGAACATCAGACGCGAACGCGCCGTATTGTTGTTCGAGGTGGAGGTGTTGTTGTTGTTCGATGGAGTTTCCAATTTTACTGAAATAATTTCAAAATAAAATAATTAGCGCTATAACAAGTCACAAAATTGATGATGCATAAATTATTAAAAAAATAATTGAAAGTGAAAAAGAAGCCCAACCATCTTTTTGATGAAATTTTCAATCAAAAAACAATAGAATAAATAGCCTACTTCCACTCTCGTCTCGGAATCCGCTGGATGCGCACGAGGATGGTGTCGCCTTCAGAAGAGTGCTTCCGAAATGTCCACCGCCATTGTTGGTGGTCGACGAGGCGGAGGAGGACATCGGCGATTCCGCTTGGGGCGGAATTCCGCCGCCGCTCCCATTCAAAAACGAAGAATTGAATTGCGCGGCGCCGTTCAGAAACGATGGCATCAGCGAGGAGAAAGCGGCCATCAGCGATGAGTTTTGGTGGTTTTGACGCGCAAACTCAGCGGAATGACGCGTAAAGTCGGCGCTGCCTTGCGCGGCGCGCGAAAAGTCGACCGCGTTACTGCCGCTGTCGCCTGACGCCAAACCGAAAATCGCCGCCACGGCCGACGGAATTTGTCCGTTCAATTCCGGTGCGCCAGTGCCCATCGACGTGCCGCCATTCTGACAGCCGCCGAAGAGATTGTTCACCGCCGATTGCGCGTTCGAGGGCGACATAGCGCCGACATCGAGCATTTCCGCCGGTGTGGACATTCCGGACTCTTTGACGTCGAGTTCGTAGCCATTTTCGTCGCTGCCGCTCTGCACACTAACATCGTCATTGCCGTTCGGTGACTCGGAGCCGCCATCAATTCTCTAAAATAAAATAAAATATGAGCTCAGCTTGTCAAATTTCTCCCAAAATTACTCTCTGAATGGAAAATAAAAATGGCAAAATTAAAAGAATAGTAAAAAAGCGTAAAATTCACCTCTCCATCGCCATTTCGATGATGATGGCTGTGATTGTGGTTGCGGTGGTGATGGCCGTCGATGAGTGGATTGTAGGCGTTTGTACCGTTGAATTTCGACGCAATGTCGACAGGCGTCGTCGCCAACGGAATGTCAGTGGCGCCCGCCGTAGAAGCGGCAGTCGTTGTCGTTGCGGCGGGCGACGTCGCCGATGCGGTTGAGGACGCGGCAGTGGTCGTGTTGGTGGCGGAAGTGTTCAATATCCCATCGCCACTCGACGAAGAAGGCTCGGTCATCGTCGCGTCGCCGTTGCTCGCATTGCTTACGTTTACTATAATTGTTACAAACATTTAATAATTAAGTCTTAAAAAATCAAACTACTAAGCAAGTGAAAAAAGCATTCCTTACGCAAAATTTTTGATATTAAAAATTGCCTAAAAAGTTTAAAGGATAAAAAATTGTCAAGTGACTTTTTTTATACCTCCAACATTGATGAGCGCCGGAAACGCGTTGCGCATCTGCTGGAATTCGTTGACGGCCATCGCCGCCAGACCGGCAGCGCCATCGGCGCCGTTGCACAGTCCCTGGTGTTGTAGGTTGTGGGCGATTTGTTGTTGCTTCCGCAGCACCGCGCGCTGATTCGTGAACCAATTGCAGATCTGCTGGTAGGTGACCTTGCTGCCGGAGCGACGATAGGGCGTACCATTCAACGTGTGCATGTGACTCATAAGCTTCTGTCTCGTTGGATTTTGTTCGAGTAGAAACCAGCGCTCCAACTTCGCAATTTCAATGACATTAAAGCACCGAGTGGCTTGCAAAGTGCTGAAAAATAATTATTAAAAATATAAAATAACGTCGCCCACAAATTACTAAAAAAGTCCAATATTTTTCTTCCATTATTTCATTTTTTACGTGAACAGATGCAATAAAAAAATAATGCGCTTTCCGCTTTTCATAATATTGTAGATTTTTAATAAGACTTAAAAATCCGCTTATGACTCGATCACAATAACTGACACAGACAAATAAGCAAAAAAACGTTAAGATCGCAATATAAAAATAAATAAAAATAGGCGAATTATACATAAGCTTACTATCTATTCGAAAAAAGAGACCTTTTGTGATTTGTGGATTCGCTGGAAATCTGATCGAGCCACTCGTTTATGGCCGCCACCGACTCCGCGGACAGCGAACACGACGACTCGTCCTCGGTGGAAATTAATTGCTGAATAACTTCCTAAAAAACATACATTAAATTCCACACATTTATACGCATTAAATTATACCAAATTAAATCAAAATGTAACATTAAAAATAAATTCAAAACTTCATATCTATAAGCAAATAATGTAAAATTAAATGGTAAAAAAATAAAATTACCTTGATCTCCTGATTGTCCATCGACGTGAGAATGTGCGGCTGTTTTTCCATCGCAATTTTCAAAAGGCGGTGTTTTATGTCCGTTATACATTGTGTGTTTTGCGGATCTGCGGAAGAGCTAAAAAACGAATGTTTTTTACAAAATAAACATATTTTGCTAACAGTTTGTTTTCAAATGTTTTTACACCATCTTACTGTAATTTCCTACTGTAAGGTGTCAACAAAATTTATATTACTTACAAATGAGAGATTTTTAATGCTTTTTTATTTCACTTGATCATTTGACAGACTTTCAAACTCAATCATTCTCATTATCAGATCTTCCCCCCCCCCCAAAAAAAAAACTCTTCATTTCATTGTTGCCAGATTGCTTTCGCCCTCTCTTCATCACAAATGTTAATTTTTCTCCAAAACACACAGAAAAAAGTTCGGCAAATTCCCTTCCTCAAAAATCTCTCATCTTCGCGCCCGATTTTGCAGACACACGTAATTGCGCCTTTTTTGCTGTTAGTGTTGTTGTTAATCACTTTAATGCGCAAATCTCAACGTTATTGTTCGCCTTCTTCACATTCATCTTCACAACATCCCAAATTTTCCCAAGGTCTTTTCCTTTAAAGAGTTTATCCAACTTTTTGCACAACAACAAAAAATAACACGAAAAACGCAAAATAAATGAGATTTGCCACCTTTTTCTCAGAATTTTCCTTATTTTTTAAATTTCATAATAATCTTTGTATGATATGATATTTCTCTATCACATATTTCTCTTTTATTGTTGTTGGCTTCAGCTTTCTTTCGAAAACTTCCCACTACAGTTGTGTTTTTTTGCAATTTATTCTGCTTCGATAAATGCCTAATTTTATTACTCGCCAGATAATTTAACTGCATGTGCATGTAGTTAAATTATTTACAGCGCTTTTCTTACTTCTAGCAAAAAATGTTGTTTTTTGGGAAGAAGATATCACGTGCTTTCTAATCCACAAAATTTGTTTTCCAAAACCCGTTGTTGTGTGTAACTTTTATTACCGCAACGACAACGACGACACAAAAATGTTCACACTAATTTAATGGCCAAAAAAGCTTTAACCTTCTCCTCAATAACAATTGTACCTCCACCACTCCCTATTCATTAAAAGGAATGCGATGATTTATTAAAATAATTCCCAAAAAATTCATTTTTAGGAATTCTTATCACAATTCAAATAGAATTCAATCAAAAAATCTTTTATTGGATAAATTTATACGAAAGTATCGTAATTGCTTCGTATTTGGTACGATACTCTCTGAGATTTGTGTGCAGAAAATTGAGTGCTTTCATTTAGTTGTGCGTCCTTCAAATATCCAACAAATTAACTAAAAAATCCCACCAATCCGACTTAACCTAACCAACGCACAAACAAAGTGTTTTCAGCCAACCGCTTTCTCGTTCATCCGGCCTTCCTGCCTTGTTCATTCTTTTTTTCATTTTTTAATTCTCATTGTCGCGTGATAAAGAAAATACGATATATAAAATACGATAACGCACGCACACACAAACATAATACAAATATAAAATGTGTGTGTACGAGTGCGTAGTCGTCGTCAATGGAACGCTTACATATATCTACTTATTATTTAATACACACACACATACACACTATCTACGCTCTGTGGTGTATTTTGCTCCCAGTTTTCCCGCTCTTTTATCAAAAAAGGCAGTTGAAATAACCGTTTAGTGAAAAATTAAGCGAAATAAACTCAAACTACAGCAAAAAAAGTATTGTAAAACTTACTGTTTCGTTAAGATCTTCAAAATAATGTTGCTCGAGATCTCCTTGAATAGATTGGCCACCGGCTCCTCCTTGTTGTCCGTGATCGCCTCGAAAGTCAGCGGCTTCCAATTGTTGATTTGAATGAGGCCTGAAACTTTTATCCGTAATAAATTTAATTCCATAGGTTTTGTTTGTACTATTCATTAATTAAAAATTATTGAATTTTCTGTTATTTTAAAGAACTTTTAAAAATGTCTCAACATATTTCATAAAATATTTTGCCCCGCATATTCGCTGCATATTTGCACATATAAAAATTCAAAAAATTTTCCACAAAAAAGGATAACAATGAGTAAAGATATAAAAGGATAACAATGAGATAAGAAATTAGCACAAATTTGTATGAAAAAGATATGTTTGGGATTAATATAATTCGGCCATTTATACATACACACACACACACACACACACACACACACACACACACACACACACACACACACACACACACACACA
>SAUE01000056.1:123878-137902 GCA_009724625.1 Deladenus siricidicola
TTTGCTTTCGAAGAAAGGAAAGAGAAAGAGAGAAAGAAAGAAATAAAAGGTGGATAAAGATGATTGGGGGGGGGGGCAGAAGAGATTTATTTCGAAAGTCTTTACAGCCCCATAAATTCCACTTTTTTCGCTTTATTGTGAAATTTAATAAGGAAAGCTTATGTATTTTGCTGGAAAAATAAAAATAACAACCAGGGATGGCGCTGGTGGACAGTGCCGTGTTTGGAGAGATACAGAGAAAAAGAGAAAAAGTTTGGAATAGTGAGTGAGTCAGTAAATGAGAGAGAGACATAGAGCTAAAGAAAAGGAGAAGATTGGAAAAATGAGTAAGTGATAGAGAGGCAGAGAAAAAGAGAGAGATCAAGAGAGAAATAGAGATGAAGAAAGAGCGAGAAGCCGAGAGAGAGAGTTAGAGAAAAAAAGTTAAAAAAAGTTTTCTGTAAAAGATTTCGTCAAAGATTTCGAAACACATTTAAAAAAATTTAAAACTTTCCCCAAAACTTCCAAAAAGCCCATTTAATGAGTCCCCCCGCCTCCCACGCGGCCAGAAACAACAAGTTTTTATTGAAAATTGGAAGAGAAAATATGGGAATTCTCCCGGGGTTATTTTCAACACAGATTTATTAANTGGGGCGGAGGGGTGTTTCTTGAGTGGGAGGGTGTTGGTTGGGGGGAAGGAGAGGAATGGGGGAATGGAGTGGTGAGATAAACAGATAAAATTTTATATGTTATACCAAACAAACAACACTTTCTCGCAATGCTTCGGCCCATTTTTGTTTGCTCATGTGAAAAAATTTTTTTTTTATGTAAATGCGCCAAAAATGTGTGCAAAAGTTGCTTTTTGGGTTTCTACTACTATATATTTAGGCTCTATTGAGCCCTGATTTCTCTTCGACTTTCGTTTGTCTTCCTGTCTCTCTTTCACTCTCTATGTATATGTCTCTTTCTCGCTCTCTCTCTCTCTCTCTATCTCTATCTCTCTCTCGCGCTCTCCAACTTTTTTCATTCCTGGCTAAGCCCACGAAAGCCCTTGTTGGCGATTAATCAATTATAAGACAAAACCTTTCACTTAGCAAGCAATATGGCTTTAGCATTGGCAATGCCAATGGCTTTGCCAATTGGAGAAGTTGTGGACGATTTAATGGATCTTTGCGTAAATTGGCATAAATAATATTTGAGAAAGATTTCTTCATTTTTTTTGTGGTGAAATCCTAGTTTTAAATTCAATTCGAATGCTTTTAATCCCTTCACACATCACACAGACACACAGACACACAAGACACAAAACACACACAGACACACATACAAACACAAATATGTACATAAAATAAAATGCCCTAGAGCCGAAAAGCCGAAGATTTATTAGCTAAACAAAATGAATTATCTTTGCCAATTAGAAAGAGATGCTTTTTTTCAAAAATTTTTAATCCGCAAATTTCACACATGGCGCGCGTGCTGCGCCCGCAAATTTGTGCCCGCTTAGTAGCGGTTGTTTGCCGCAAATTTTCCGCAAGCTGCCGCAAATTTGCAGCAACTTGTTGAAGATTTACATCAAGCTTTCGCAAATTTGCAGTAAGCTCCCGTAAATTTGCAGCGGGCTGTTGAAAATTTGCAAATTTTTTTTGATTCAGATGGAAGGAAAATAGGTTTTTTGATCATTATAAAATATCACTTGATATCAGCACGTTCATATCTTCTAAAACCAATGAGGAATGAGGAATGAGAATGAGAATGAGGAATGAGAATGAGAATGAGGAATGGCCGCAAATTTGGCCAAAAAAAATTTTTTTAAACAATTTTTTGTGGGATGAATGGGAGGGAATAAACCGCGATTTGTTTATTCTCATTTGCTTGAATGATTCCTCTTCTTCGATTCTCAACTGATATTCTCAGCCATATGTGTGTTGTGTAAATGTATATCATTGCACTGAGATGAGAATGATTCGAATTGAGTTTTGATGATATTTTGGCAAAAAAATTCTGTTTTTTTCTACAATTTTTTGTTTAGAGATAAAATTTCTCATTCCATTTCGATATCATTTCGCCCAGCTCTCCTCAATGATAATATCATATCAGGGGCGCAAATTCGTATTCGGCTAATATCATCTGCGGGCGATAATCCAAGCAATAAACAAAAAATATAATTTCTCTCAAATACTGTCATTTCAACGTATCATGTTGTTATCATATCATGTCGATATCATATCATATTGATATTATATCACAATCATGTTAATATTATATATTGTATAATATCACATCAGCAACTATCAGTATCAAGCACAGGGCTCATCAACAATGATAATATTATTCAAAATTATCATTAATCGATAAGTACATTTTCAAATATCATATTCAAATATCATATCATATTCAGTGAATGATATCACTGACTATCAATATCACATCACCAAACTATCATTATCAATCCCAAAACACAAATTTATCATTTGCCTGATAAATCAACTAAATGACATAAATATAAACAAAATGAATGATAATAAATAAAATGTGAATAAACGCGTCTGGCACAAAATTATATTCTCAAGTTGATATTTTCTCATCTCATCTCATCTCATCTCACCTCCTCTCATCTCATCAGGGATAAAAATTTTCATTTTTGTATTAATTTTTGGGGAAAAATTTGCAAAAAAATTTTTTTTATTTCAATTTGAAAATGGGATAAATATCGCCAAATATACCGGGATTTGCATAATTTTAAACGCAAATTTCACACCGAAAAAAGAATTTTCTCTCATATGTTTTATCTTCGCAAGATCGATAATAATATGTAATGTGTATTCATTATGTGTTTATCGTATTATCAATTCTCGGGATTTTTCGATTTGGTTTACAATTTTGATTAATAAAAGTCGCTGTTTTCTAATAAAAGTCCCTCTGTCTTAAGTCTGACTATCTTTTCCTCTCTGTGTCTCTGACTCGCTGACGCTATTTCTCGAAGTCTCTGACTATCTCTCTTTTTCTGTTTCTATGATTCTCTCTATTTCTCTGACTTTATATACATACATGTGTATATCAATCTGACTCTCCTATCTGATCTCTCTTACTCTCTGTGTCTTGCTCTCCCACTTCTACACTCATTCTCTCTGTTCATCTCTTTCTGACTTCCTCTGCATCTCTCTCTCACTATCTCTTTGACGCTCTCTCCCCCGACATTTTTTCTCTGTCCTTCTTTTCGATATTACCAAAAAAAATTTTTTTTGTACTTTTGTACAAACTTCTCGGCCTCATTACCTCATCGCTGGAGGTTAAAGCCAGACGATGGGGGTGGGCGAAGGAATAAACATTTTCGAAATCTCCAAAGACACACCGCCAATAATTTAATGGCGTAATTGAACAAATACATATTTATAATATAAAAAATCTTGCATTTAATGGCTAATGGATTGGCATTTGCGCTAGCAGCAGCAGCCAATGCCAACCGCCAACACACACACACAATGCCAATGCCAATGCCAATGCCAATTGGTGGAGGAGGAAGAGGAGGAGGGAGAGGAAGAGGATGTGAGCTTTGCGGGGATCGGATTTCATGCTATTACATTTAGCTAAGCCAAAAAAGCGGAGAGATGATTGACACGGCGCGGCGGCAGTGTGAATTCTCGCCTCAAAAGACGGCCGACCAAACACCCCTCTGAATTTGCGGCAAAATTGCCAAATTTTTGCGTAATTCACACACACACACATACATACACACTCATACCTACACACACACATACACACACACATCTAACAACACACATACACACATAAAACACAACACAACACACACACACACACATCTAACACAACACATACACACCTAAAACACAACACACACACACGACACATATACATATAGCACAACACACACATATACACACACACGTCGCGTCTCGCGAAGGGTAAGTATCGCGAAGGGGGTGGCGAGCCTTGCGCTGAGGGGCGAGCGCGCGCGCCAGTATGACACACTCCTCGCGCACGCGTATGTCTACAAATTCACGCATTACGCACCAACACGAAAAAATATAGTTTTACTTGTCAAAAAAATAAAATGTGTGAGGCTTTTTTGTGAGGCTTCTCGCAATTCGATGTGTGTGCGGTGCGTTTGTGTGCGGTGTGCAGTGGGTTTGTGGTGGAAGTGGAAGAAGATATATATACGATAAAAAAATTTTTGCAAATTGGCTACAAAATTTTCACACCACCGAAAATACCCCCAAAAAATTTTATTGTTTTATAGCGAGAAATCGTACGATTTCGCTGGAAAAAAATTTTTTTTTGAAATTAATCCGAAATTTTTTTTCTTAAAATTTTGCCATTTCTGCAAAATGCAAAATCTGGAGAAATCATTTTTTGGAAAAGATTTAAAATTTGAAAGGATTCTTGCTGAAGAGTGAGAGAGAGAGAGAGAGAGAGAGAGAGAGAGANTCTGCATTTGAAATAAATTGTCTATCAAATCGATTTGATTGACTACCGTCTTTTGTTGTTGTCTTTTAATTGTCTGGTGTTTACTCTCTGCCTTTGTCTCTCCTTACATTTTTTGTCCGTTTTCTGTCTGTCTGCCTGTATCTCTCTCTTTCTCCGTTATATACTGTTATATTTCTCTCCCCTCTTTCCTCTCTCTCTTTCTCTTTTTTTCTCTATCATTGTTTGTATAAAATTTATTTAACAGAAAATCCAATGTAGAAAATGTATGCATTCCTTGGATTAAGTCATCCAGAGGATATAATTTTTTTTCGTTTGAAAATCAAGTCCAAAAGTTTGCTTTCAAAGAAAAAATTTCAAAAAGCACCTTGTTTCTTTACTTGTGTGAGAAAGAAAAAAGGTTGAAAGCGGGGAGAAAAGGACAGGAATGAAAAGAAAGAAGCAAAAGGACAAAGAGGAAAGGAAAGAAAGTCGAAATAAACGAAAAGTAGAGAGAAAGAAAATGAGACAGACAAAAAGAAAGGGAACGTAATAGAGAAAAAGAGAAAAAATAAAGGTAATAATTGAAAAAAACCTTTTCTTTCTTTCCTTTCTGAGACTTTTCATTTTATTTATTTCTTTCCATTCCGAGTCTTTTATTTCTTTCCTTTCTGAAACTTTTCTTTTTTCTCTTTCTTTCTTTCCTTCCCGCAACTTTTTTTCTTCTTTCTTTCCTTTCTGAAACTTTTCTTTCTTGTTTTCTTTTTTTTCTGAGACTTTTCTTTCTTTTTCTTTCTTTTCCTTTCTTTCCTTTATTTTCTCTCTTTGGTTGACTACTTATTTTTCTTTCAATTCTCACTCTCAGAGATAAAGAGGAAAGCAGAAAGAAAGAGATAGAGAGAAGAGCAGAGAGGCCGATAGAAAAAAAGGAAAAAATTAAAATAAGAAAAAGAAAGCAAAACGAAACCTCAAAACAAGTTCTTGATCTTTCATTCTTTCTTCTCCAAAATTGTTACAGAAAGGACAGGAAAGGAAAAGGAGAGCAAAAAGAAGAAAAGAAGAAAGAAAACTTGCAAAAAGGTGATATAAAATGGACTTGATATATCTTATCCGCAAATTTGCGGGATGAGAGAGATGTGTGTGCGCAATATTTGCGAATTTGCATTTCCTCTCCATTTGAAGAAGAAAAATTTTTTATTATCCAATTTAAAAGTTGCAAAAAAATTTTTTTTCTTATTTTCTTTGTAAAGAAGAAGAAAGCAAAGCAAAAAGCAAAAAGATGAAAGAAAAATGTTGCAAACATCCAGGAATTCTCTTTTCCAATTTTAATTATTTATTTTTTTCAACTTTTTGAGGGTTAAACATATCTGAAAATTAAAAGAAAATATCCAAAAAATTTTGAGAATAGACGCCAAGCCAAAAAGTCGGGGATAAAATTTTAGAATTAATATTAAAATTATAGTATTTTTCTGACCACAATCATTAAATTTTTGCAAAATTATAACAAAAAATTTGAAAAAAATATTTAAAAAATGACGCCTGCCCCCGGTGAGTTTCGATCTCACGGCCTTCAGATTATGAGACTGACGCGCTGCCACTGCGCTACGGAGGCGTTCGACAACACTTCACATTTTTGCGAATAATTTTGTTCTTTTAAATTAAGGTTCAGTTAACCTACTTCCTCTTGGATACGCTCATTTCCTTTGTCTTATCGCAATTATCCTCTGGGGCAACCCCGCCCCTCCTCCTTGCACAATAATATTGGCAAGACCTCAAGAAATTATTGAAAATATAATACATTTAAAAAAGTTTAGGATCAGATAAGTTACTCCCTCTTGGATACATTCATTTTCTTTGTTGTATCGTAATTATCCTCCGGAGCCAACTCCCACTCCCTTCCCAAAAGAGTAAAAAAGCTTCAAAAAAGGAAACGCCTGCCCCCGGTGAGTTTCGATCTCACGACCTTCAGATTATGAGACTGACGCGCTGCCACTGCGCTACGGAGGCGCTTGCGAATAATTCTGATTTTTGTTACTTTTTCCTATGACTCACTTATGAATACATAGTGTAGGCTCAAGCGCACTCCGCACCTACTTCTCAACGTTGTGGCAATGGAATTTCATTTTATCTATGGAAAATCAATTCTTTTTTGCGAGGATTCTTTTTTGTTTTGGAATTCTTTTTTGGGAGGAGGCCGGTTGGTAAGACTTCAAAAAATTGTTAGAAAAAGATTTGCATTGAATTTTTTGGTTCCACGGAAAATTAACTTACTTCTTCTTGAATATATGTATTCGTTCTCCTTATCGCAATTCTTCTCCGCAATCAAACCTTTCCTCAAAAAATAAAAAAAAGCTTCAAAAGAGGAAACGCCTGCCCCCGTTGAGTTTCGATCTCACGGCCTTCAGATTATGAGACTGACGCGCTGCCACTGCGCTACGGAGGCGCTTGATGATTTTGCAGATTTTTGCGACTATTTTTATTCCTTTAAATTGATAATTATTTTTTTTTGTTTTTTTGTTCAAATTGATTCCCCTTTAAAATGAAAAATGAAAGTGAAAAATTACAATAATATCTATTTTTTCACTAACTTTGGTTTAAAGAAATACACACATTTTATAAAGAATGCAACTTTTAGAGACAGAAAGAGATACAGTGCCATAAAGAGAGAATAGAGAGAATAAAGAAGATAAGAAAGCATTTGTTCTTTTTCGAAAGCAGAAAGACGGTTAAACAAAAGCAATAATCGGCAAAAAAAGGAAAAGGAAAAGGTGAAGGAGCTGGCATTACATAAAAATGGAAAAATCTGATGAAAAATCTGATGAATGGAATAGAAATGGGGGGGGGGGGACAAAATGAATGGATTAAATTTATTCCACGCTGTGATCTAATTTCCACATTTTTTTGGGGAGAGGGAGATTGTATTTTAAAAGACATGATATACATATTTTAAAAGACATGATATATGTATGTGCATATACACATGTACGGAGATGGAACAAGTCGTCGAGGTGCCTATGATAGCGTGCCTAATGTGTGTGTTGTGTATTTGCTTGTGGATGTGTTGTGTGTATGTGTGGTGTGTGTTGTGTATGTTGTGTGTGTTCGGCGAGATATCTAAACGATATCTCGCCGAAATACAATATAATGTCATATTTTTGTGATATTTATTTACTAAAATTAATTTCTGTAAAATATCATATCAGTCTTGTATAATATTGTTTCGTATAATATCATATTGTCGAAAACGATCTGATCTCATTCTCATTTGTTCTGTTCTCTATAAATTTATCAGGTGAGATGTGACAACTTTCACTTCTCATCCCTTCGACACAAAGAAAGGAAAGAAAAGCAAAATGCGCGAAAGCAAAACAAGAAAGCAAAGAATGAAAGCCGACTTTCAAATTGATCGTTTCTTTTTTCTTTTTTTTCTTTCTTAGTCTCAATCTTTTCTTTCTCTTCATTTCCTTTATTAGTCTTTATTTTTTCTTTTTCAGGCCTTCCTTTGTTAGTCTTTATCTTTTCTTTGTTATCCATTTCCTTTCTTTCCTTCTTTTTTTATTTTCTTTTCCTTCCTTTCTCAGTCTTTGTCTTTTCTTTGTTTTCCCAGTCTTTACCTTTTATTTCTTTCCTTTCTCAATCTTTGCATATTTTCTTTCTTTCATTCTCTTTCATTTCTCACTTTTTTCTTTCCTTTTTCAACATTTTCTTTTTCTTTATCTGTCCGGTTTTGGTGGCTGATTTTTATCCATCCCTCTTCCCAATCAATTCTGGTTTTTTACCTTTTTTGGGGAAAATAAAAGATATTTTTAGAGAAAGTAAAAGTAATTATTGCGTAATTTCCTACAAATTTGCTTCCTACAAAATTGCTATTACATAAAAGTTCGTCCTTTCTTTTCCTTCCCCATAAATTATCTTCCACAACAAAATCCAGATCAAAAAGAAAGAAGATCGTTTTCGCATATATATATCACATGTATGTGAACCATTTAATACATACAGTATTGTCTACTGTACTATATGTGTGCTCCTCTCTCTCTCTCTCTCTCTCTCTCTCTCTCATACGCATTACCTACTCCCACCTCCATCGCCACCACCACCGCCATTGCTCGCACACCTCCCCGTCTTAAACACAAATTTGAAAAAGTTTTTTTAAAAAATAACTTAAATAAAGTGTTCTACACCATTTCAATTTGGAACCTTTAACACCATAGGACATAAGCGTAGCCAGTTGCATAGCCAGACAGAAAGAAATAGGGGTTGGGAGCAAGAGAAAAATGACTTACTTAACAAAAATTACCACTACTCCCTTTCCTCCCTTTCCGCCCTTTCCACTCTCCCAAACTAGCACGACCCCCAGCCTAGCCGCATCGCTTCAATCCTAGCCTAGGGGTTGAGCCATTAGATGGGAGCGAGTGAAAGTGGTGCCTGTGATGAACGGTGCGTGTGAATGTGGCGGAAAAGCCATTTTCACGTGTTTTATTGACATTGTGAAAAAATATTTTTGTACAAAATTTATTTTCGTCGTCACAAAATTGTCACATTTTCCACTATCTCACACTTCCCAAATTTCATTAATTTTTTTGCTTTTTTTTTGTTGTTTTTTGTTGTCGTTCGGCACATTTTTTTGTTGAGTTGACAAATTAAACATTTTGTTGTCACTTTTTTCGTTGTTGTTTTGTCACTGTCGTTGTTGTTACCGTTGCTGTTATTGTTGCTGTTGTTGTTGTCACTGTTGTTGTCACTGTTGCTTTTACTGTTGCGTTTGCTGCTGTTATTTCTGTTGTTGTTGTCGTTGTTGCTGTTATTGTAGTTCTTGCTGTTGTTGGTGAGCGTTCTTCTGGGTGTTGTAGGTTTTTGGGCGAAAGCCGCCTCTCGTCGACGGCCTGCCAGGACCGCGCGACGGCANAGTTACAGCGGTTTAAACAATTTGCGTTTAGGTAAATTTTGCTCATTACTTTTACATCATTTAACTTTATGTTTTTCAGAATTTTTTTTACAATTTTATTCACTTTTCATCACACAAAAATGCTTTGAGCCAAAAAAATGCTTTGAACCAAACAAAAAAATGCACGCGTAAAAAAATGCACGCATTTTATGCGTCGATCAAATTCCACGGTGGAAAAAGCGCTTCTTGTTAGCGTTTTATTGCGTTATTTTGTTTTGGGATTGCGCAACGCTTTAGCACTTTTTGTTGTGTTCCGCATTTTTTGCGGACATTGTTGCATTATCCCATCAAAAAATGCAATAAAAAAGAATGGAGAGCATTTTTAAATGTACTAAAAATGCTTAAAAACTAAGAAGAGAACAATAAAAAGATTGCAATAGAGAGAAGGGTAGGAGATCGAAGTGCCGTGGTCGTGCGGTCAGCTTATTTTAATTGTGCGATGACAAAAATTAAAAATTTTCGTATTTTAAAAATTTCAATTTAAAATCGTTAAAAATTCAAATTTGACATGTGTAATTTTTAAAATTCGATGGTAAAAAAATTCTTGATTATATCTTTTACAATTTTTAAATTTTTTACCATTTTAAATAGAGAAATAGAGAGAGAGAGAGAGAGAGAAATAGAGAGAGAAAAAGAAAAAAATTGAGGGAAAGAGAGATGTGTGTGTGTGTATTAGAGAGAGAAGGGAGAAAGATACTAAAAATATTTACATAAAATCTTAAATAATCTTTAGCCTACAACACACAAAACACAAAAATATATATTACAAAATATGTATAGAACTTTGTAATTTGGCCAAATTACAAGTACTTTTTTTACCGTATCCTTCTCTACATAGAATCTTATAGTACCCACATCCTATCGTATTTCTCTTATCCGTATCCCTCTCGCATACCGTGTCTCTTGCATACCGTACCTTTCGCCTACCATATACATACATGTCATTTAACATATCTTTTGATCTTCTGAAAACTTTTTTATTATTTACTTAAATCACATTTATGTATGTATTCGCAATGCAAAGCAAATTGGCACCGCCAACGACGACTGTATCGTTCGGATTAGCGGGCAATAAAAAATGTGTACATATGTATGTATTTGGCGCAAAAATGCGGGAAATTGGCGAACTTGAATAAAATGTTTTTGTGTTTATCATAATTCGCATAAAAAGGAAAGAAGGAATCTTTCTTTTTTCCCTTTCCTTTTCTTTCTCGTCTTTTCTTTCCTTTCTGTGAAAAGCAAGCAAAAAGGTGCGAATAAAAGGCAAACCTGGCCAAATCAGCGAAAGCAAACAATGTTTATGGCTTTAGCCTTGCTTTTTCTTTTTGAGAAAAAATTGAATGATATTTTCTCAGAATGAGAATGAGAATGAGATGAGTCAGGATTGATGATATTCCGCCTTAATAATAATAAAAAAATTAAACAACACGAGCAACAACAAATGTTATACATATCACATTCTACCGTATTACATTCTACCATACATATATATCGTACCACTGCGCAGATACCGTAACACATTCTAGCGTACCACATTGCATGATACATGTATCGCACCATATTCCCCCGTAACGCACTCTACAGTACGCATGCCCTACCATATTCTACCGAACCACAGTCTACAGCACGTACAGATACCGTACCACATTCGACCGTACCGCATTGTGTAATGGGAAATATGATAGACCACACACATATACACACATTATCACACAAACACAAACAAACTTTAAGGATCGAAGCGCTTATAAACCAATAAAAAAAATTGTTGTATTTTTATTTTGTATTTTTGAGAGCATCATCTTCCCACAGTTATCGTTTATCGCTCTTATCGCTAGCGGAATGAATGAATTGAATGCAATGAAATGGCTCATTCAATGAAAATACAAAAAGACAAAATAAACACAAAAAACACACAAAATTCAAAAAAGCTCATAATTATGATCATTAAATGGGTTTCGGGACGGGGTGGCTTTTGTGTTTGCTCACAAACATAAATACACACACGCATACAAAAACACAAACACACATTTATGTGTGTTATCGTCGGCAAATATCAAAACAAACAAAACACAGGTAGGCGAGATAAAGCTTGAAGAGAATCGACAACAGATAGAAAAACAGAGAGACAAACAATAGATAACAGAGAGAGGCAACAACAAGAACAGACAACCGGTACACAACAGGTAGGCTATATAGATAGACAACAAATAGACAAGAGTATATACGAAAAGACAAGAATTGACAACAGACATACAGCAGATTGACACGAGTATACATTAATAGACAACAAATAGACAATAAAAACACAATAGAGAGAACAAAGAGACACCAACAAGAACAGACATCGGGCACACACACAACAGACAGACAAATCGTATAGCGCAAAATACGTCAAAATACAAACACACACACACACATGTACATATTATGTATGTATAATCAAAAGAGGAATTCGGCGGGAAAGCATACATATACACATGTACATACATATCAATACCAAAACTGGGGAATACAAAAAAAGTATTATTCATAAAAAAATTATGAGAAAAGGAGAAATGAAATCGTTTTGCGTGTATTTATGTGTATTTTGTTGTTGTGTGTGTGTTTGGACGACGATAAAATTGGCGGGTGGAGGAGGGGGAGGGGGTAATAGCGGGCCGATACGATTAATAAATTTTCATTCCTTAACCCCCCCCCCCCCTATTCCCTATTTGTCAGGTTTATTTATTTAGCATTTATGATAATAAAAATATTTATATATTTATGTGATAATCGCGGGGCGGCCGGCGAAGATGAATATATCAGGGGTGGAATGTATCGAATTTAGCGAGGAGGGGGAGGGATGAATGTATCGGGGAGGGGGGGGGATGTTCAGTGAGGAGAGTGGACAAATATATCGGGAGGATGTCCAACGAGGATAATAGGGGTGGTGGACGAGGGGAGGGATGTCCAATGAGGAGGGACGAGAGGGGATTCAGAGTACAAATTATTAAAAAGCATATACAGCACAAGACGGCAAAAATAATAACATAAAACATTATCATCTGTTGCTCAATTGGTAGAGCAGTCGGCCGGCATGTGATGGACTACTGTTGTCCATAATCTCAATTTTGCATTATTGAATTATAATTTTTTAAAAAATTCAAAAAGTGAACAAATTCAAAAATTTTTAACTTTGGAAATTTTCGATTTCATAGAAAATGCCAATTTCAAAAAAAAATCAAACTTTATGATTTATCATAAAAAATAAATTATGCGAATTATCCAATAAATTAAAAATAAATAATAATGCCAAAAACAATCAATAAATAATAAGGCAAAGTAACACAGATTCCTAAATGCTGCAAATTATTCGTCGACTCGTCCAAAAAATTGACTTTTTCGGCCGCGCCCGTCAATTATAGCACAGAAGTGAAGTGATCGAGGCCCTGACCCACGTCCCAGATCGCCACACCCGCCAGACCTAATTGATGCGCGACCTCCAGCCGCTGGTTGAGCGTGAGTGTGGTCGGATAGTAGGCGATCGCCGTGCCGTCCCTATATTTTACATTGTCATTTATACATAGTGTGACAAAACAAAAAACATTTTTATCCGAAAAATTTCATTTTATATACATCGATTTTATTAATTCAATTTAATTGTTTAAAAATTGGAAAAAACTCACCGCGCTCCTTGTACATGATTTAAACTGATAATTCTTTTCCGTTAAGTAATGAAAATTTTGTTAAATTCATTTTAAAAAACTTTTAATAAAAACATTCAAACTCATTTTTCAAGCTATAAAATTATAAAAAAATAAATAAAATTATCTTCAAAAAGTACCTGTATTTCACTCTGAACTCCTTCGCATCCACATCGTATTCCAACACAGAATTCTCCTCCGACAAATATTCAATAAAGCTATAATAAAAAAGTAATAATTTTTTTCCTTTTTATAAGTTTTAAATAAAAAAATTTCGGCAAGAATTTGATTTAAACCTAATATTTCTTCGGAAAATGAATCAATACTGTTAAAATATCTCCAATTACACGAAAAATTCAATTGGATTTTTTAAAAATAATTCAAATTGATTTTTGTTCGCGTAATAATTAGGGCTATTTTAGCAGTAATTGACGATTTTAATTACATAAAAATGGATATCTTTATTAATCATCATTTAAATATAAAGTCTTGAGATTATTTTACTTATTTTAATAGGCACTGAAAAATAGGCAAAAGAAAATCAAAATAAAAGAGAAAAGAAGAGACTCACTCTCGTCCCAGAATCGCGTCCGGGCGGCCGTCGTAGCGATAGCCGTACCAGTTCACGCCCATTAGCAGCTTCGCGGGCGGCACACCCGCCTCCGCCACAAAATGCAGGTTGTGCAGCGTCCACTCGAGCGGCGCGACCGGCGTCGCGCGCGCGCTATTCTCGTTGTAGTCGTAGGTCATCAGATTCAGCAAATCCACCGCCTTCGCCAGCCGCGCCAACTGACCGGCGCTGACGACGCCGATCTCCTCGTTCCTGGTGAAAAAAATCGAAGTAAAAAATGAGCAAAAAGCAAAAAAATAAATAAATATTCGCCATTTGGCGATCAAACAAGGTGCATATCTGTCCGAATCAGTGCTGGGACTTGAATCCGTTTTGAATCCGATTGAATCCGGATTCAAACAGCGGATTCAAAAGTTTGAGG
>SAUE01000056.1:137984-148552 GCA_009724625.1 Deladenus siricidicola
CCTCAAACTTTTGAATCCGCTGTTTGAATCCGGATTCAATCGGATTCAAAACGGATTCAAGTCCCAGCACTGGTCCGAATAATATGTAGAAAAAAATGAAAGAAAATAAAGTAAAACTTTGTGAAAATTTTGGGCAGTGGGGAAGAACACCCAATTTCCATTAAAATCAAATCTCAACATAAATTAAATTTTACAAAAAAAATTTTACGCAAAAAAGAAAAAAAAATCAAAAATTCATCGCTTCCCACTTGCAAAATCAAAATTAATACTTGTAGTCCAACGGCGGAGTTAGTGGCAAAACGACGAAAAGACTCTCTTCGTGGAATTTCGCCGAAAATAATTCGACAATTTCCAGCAGAAATCTGAAAATATTCAAAAAATTATATGTAAAAAACTATAAAAAATTTCTTTACTCGGCGCCGGTGCTCTGCGTCATCGACATGATTTGCAGCCAAATTTCGAGCACACCGCCGTCAAATTCGTTCATCTAAAAGCAATTTTTTGTTGTTGTTGAATTTTTTTTGCTTAACTACACAAAATTCTATGCAGATTTGTTCATAAAAAAGTCCCCCAAAAAAGCCTCAACAATTAAAAAAAATTTTACTTATTATTTAATTTTGCAATATTTAAATTAAATTAGATTTTTCGCCATTGTATATTTTTTCGATTTTTCAACGAAAAATACTAAAAAAACAATGCTTGAAATTTTGTTCCCAAAATATATTCGAAAACTTCTTTTTGTAATAAGAATAATTTAATTCAGATATAATATAATTCAGAAAACTTTTCTTTCAACTTTTTGCTTAACAAACAAATATAATACAAAAAGTGAAGACAAATAAACCTTGATGAAATCGACGAGCACGTCGGCGCATCGCCTCTGAAGGCTCTCCGAGGTGAGAAATTGCTCCAGCGATGGCTTCGTGAAACCGTTAAACAGAAAGCGAGGCAAAAATTTTATGTCCGAATTGTTCTTCAAAATGTCGCGCACCCAGCCTACACACGAATAATTATATTTTCAGTATCGAAAAAAGACGCCAACAAATTCAATTATGTCTTAAAAGATGTGATTTCACTTGATGATGAGCTCGGAATGAAAGAATACAAGTGTGTTTTATGCAAGTGGTGCTAGAATACGCACGCAAATGAATAAACTACTTCATTTCAGGCTCAACCAAAACCGCAGCAAAGCACCGCGCACATAGCAAAGCACGCAATCATTTTTTTAATTAAAAACACAGCCAACAAAATTGAGAAGTAACAAAAGAAGATCGATGAAAGAATAAATTTAAAAAATTCGATCTTCTCCTAAAAGCCTGGGTTCATCAAGATTCATCCAACTCAAAGCTTTTAATTTAAAACAATTAAAAAACCAATAAAACCTCGGTCGATGTCGTGTGCGCCGTCGATGACGCACGCGAACGCGTTCTCCTCCGTCGGCACGACCTTCACGTTGAACCACACGGGCGAAATGTGCGTGAACTTCTTCGCCGCCCACTTCACAACGTCGTAGCCGTGGTTGTTCCACTGAATCAGAAGAGAAGATAAATCATTTGCTTCAAAAAATTATATGGCAAAAAAGCTGAATTTTATTCAAATTGCGGCTAATTACCGGGGTGACGTAGGCCAACTTAATTCCGTTGTACTTCGGCTGGCCAATATCGAGTTTGTTGTGAGATTGGAGAATTCCTTGCTTTTCCGAGTCGGCCTATAACGAAACTAACTTGTTATACAAAATAATATATTTTTATTCAATTTTTCCATCCATGAAAGAAAAAACCACTTACATTCACAAATTTCTCCCCGCCGCCAATCTCCTCCACGTTGGCGTCGAAATCGTGGTCGAAAGCCTTCATGTTTCTGAATCCGCCACCCCCATTCCCGCCCGCATCCTCGTCGCCGTCATCGTGCTCGTCTTCGTCGTAGAAGGCCGTTTCCGCTGGCGGCGTGGCGGGACTCGCCTTCTTCGCAGCCGATTTCGGTGCGTCCCGCTTCGACGAGATGGTCTTTTCGCGCGTCGATTTCGAGAGAGTGGACTCGCCGGCGTCGAAGAAGAATCCGGCCAAAACCACTAGCACAATAATTCCCGCCAAAATACACCCTCTTACGCCAAACTTCAACATATCTCTACCCGTGGAAACTTACTGAAATGAATAAATGAAATCAATTAAGTGTGAAGCGTGAAAGAATTAAACAGTTACATATATTACACCACGGGTAATTCATTACTTATGTAGTGCACAAAAAAAAGAAAGTGGGCGAAATGAAAATACTTTTTAATTTACGTTCAAAGGTACATGATACGTCGTGTATGATGTATATAATTTGAAGTTTTTAAGCCCAAAATACTTAAAAATCATCGATTTAACGGTTGGACCTTTCCTGGCTACGCCTATTATACATCGATTCGGGTATAAATGCAACAAACAAAATTAAAGAATACGTAAATTAGGTAAATTCCTTCTCGGAATTCAATTGGGCGGAGTTTATGCCGATAAATTATGCAAAACCATATGGAATCAAAAAATTTTATTTTCTTGCAAATAATAAATATCGGATAAATAGAAAATCTCAAAACTAAAAACTCATTTTTTGCACAACAGTCATAATAATTTACACAAAAAGGAGCGTAAAATGAGATATAGGAAATTAAAAAAAAATAAAACAAACAAACAATAATTTGTTATGTAAATTTTAAAAAATTAATTGGACAAGAGAAAAAAATCTGCAAAAAAACTATTAAAAAAACTCATTTCCATTTTTTGGACCAAAATGTTTTGTCAAAAATTTGCACAATAACGAAATGTTGTGGGAATGTTGTATTTATGATGAAAGCAAATCGTCCAAAAATGAGCAATAAAATGTACAAAAATCGCAAATAAAAAATGCAATTGTGTGAGTGTTCAAGTTCTAACTTGAAATCGGCCCGCCCTCGTTACATACTTGACGCCTTTGAAGGGTTTGTACTGCTCACCGTACATGTCCAGCCGATTCACCTTCAGTCCCGACACGGCCAGCTGATTTATGCGGAATTTAGCGTTGATCGGCGGACACTCCAATTCGCCGCTGCCCGCCGATACGGATACCTTGAAGAAAATAAATAATATGTACGAAAGTTTAAGTAAAATTAAATATAATTGAGAAAATAATTTAATAATTTTTTTTAATTCAAAACTTTTTAAACAAATTTTTATAAACAAAGTTCAAAAATTTTAGGAAAAAAATTTTTTTTTCAAGAAAATGCCTTTTTCGGCAGAATAGAGAATTTAAAATTCTTAAAAATCGAAAAAATAATGTAATAAATTTTTTTTCTAGAAGCATTTCATAAAAATATACCGTTCCCTTCAAAGTGGGCGGTTTGCCGAGTTCGATTTTGCCCACAATCCATTGCAAAATCTTCGCGGTGGGATCGAAGGAGTATTTGCCCTGACTGGCGACCAAATTGCAGTTTTGCACCGGTTTGGGCATATTCATCTCCAGGACGACGTCCTCGAGCATTTTGCCCATATTCTGCTTGGGACCCAACGTCAGCTCCAGTCGACCGCTAGCGCCGTTTTTGAGCACAATATTGTGGCGTACGAACAGGGGAATAGCGACCATGCTAGAACAAAGAGAAGAACAGTAAGCACATCAAGCGGAATATGCCAAAAAATTACTTAAATTTCAAAAATGCAAAAAACATAATTGGGAAAACATTCCAAAAATTAACAAACGTATGTTAAAACAGCGAAATAAATAAATAAAAAATAATGCAAAAACAATGTAACAAAAATACCTCTGAGATCCGATGTGGTAGGAGATGAGGCGAAAATTGCCGTCCGGCGGCACAAACGATAGCAATCGCTCGTTCTCCCAGCGCTTGAAGCGGACGCACGGGTGGAAGGAGACGTCGTCGAGAATGCGCGGATTCATCAGCGTCATTGTCAAATCCGGCATTCCTGACAATTTGCAGCAGCAATTTATCTGCAAACATTTTTATACATAAATTTAAAATTTTTAGAGAAAAAATTGATCAAACGATTTTTGCGATTTCTCTGCAATCAAAAACCGCAAATTTTTGCGATTTAATAAGCTTTGGAAATTAATAGTTCTTGCAAGTTTTACGCGTCTTTTTTGTATATTTGCTGCAAACCGCAAAAAATTGATTATAGGCGTAGCAATCAGAAAACAAAAATATTCAAATAATTGAGTAAATTCAGAAAATTACTAGTTTAACAAAGAAAAAAATCTTCAATAAATAAAAAAATCGCCTACATAGCCCTGAATTTCGGCGGAGACGGTGGCGCCCTGCTTGTCGATGATCGCGTCGATCTCCTCGATCACGTCGAAGTAGGCCTCGTTGTTGGTGTACTTGACGCCGGCGCGCCGCCACGGCACGTTCGAGAGCTGGCCGGTGGGGAGGACGTCGGAGACGTTCGTCTTCCCCGTCACCTGGTTCTTCAGGGAGCGCAGGAAGTTCGGTGGCTTGATCAGGTCCTGGAGCACGTTCAACTCGGTGGTCAGCGGATAGCCATTATCCAAAATTTCGTCGAGCAGCTGAAAAAAATAATCCGACCAATTAAAAAAATTCCTAATTTTTCCCAATAAAAACAGAACCAAAAACAAATACAACTTTTTATAGTACGGATCATTATTTAACTCCTAACAAGATAAAAAATAAAATTCGAACCAAATAATAAATTTCGTATTACCTCAAACACGATGACGATATTCTCCTTTATCGTCGAATCACTGCACTCGTCGAAATACTCGGCGAAAGTCTGCACAATGCGATGCAAAATCTCGAGAATCATCAGCGGTGGTGCTAAAAAATTTCCAACATTTTTCAAGAATAAATAAAAATAATTATTACTCTCCGCCACCGTCACCGCAATGAAGTAGAGGCTGTTGTGGTAGAAGACGAAGAGAAAATGGTGTGGCGTCGCGATCACCGGCGGCACGTCCTCGGGTAGCGTGACTTTTTTGCGCGCGTCAAAAAAGTAGTCGCATATGGCGCGATGAATGACGGATTTGTAGTGTTTCTCGAGCACAATATCACTAAAGTTTACAATATTGTGACTTTCTTCAAAAAATTAAAAATGCGCTTCCTCCACCCCTCAAAAGTCTGAGTAGACAAGTCTCATGGCTATGCGGAACCTGAGGAAAGTCTTGTAGTATGTGAAGTCTTAGGCGAGTAGGCAAGTCTCGTAGCCTCGAAAATTATACCTTGGACCCCCCTTTTTTTGATGCTTTGGATAACCTAACGTGCAAGAAACGCGTTTCCGATGTTTTTTTTATTGTTTTTACCACATTTGGAAACCTACAAAACTGCTTTTGGGCGATTTGTGGTAGTGACCATATAAGTTAATTACTCCAATGACTTACCCCGAAACGTTCACGATAAAAAAGCTGTTGATCATCTTCGACGTAAGTAGCTTCGGAGAAAAATAAATGCCACACGAAAAACAAAAAATGCCACGCAAATAGGAAAATCGCAGCACTTTCTGAAAAAAAAAACTGATAAACCCACTTCAAATTTTTTTTGATTAATGCCACAACAAAATTGTGCGCATTCGAAATAGAAAACAATTTTCGATACGTACAGTATGTAATGTAAAAAATTTTATTTTTATTTTTCTTGCAGAACTTTCGAGTTCAGATTTTTATACATACATATCTATTTTCTTTTCTTTTTTTTGAAGTAAAGGCGCACCTTGTAATAAATTGATTTAAGATTCTCGACCTAAGCCATCTGTTTTCGAAATAATCAGTCTCTTGGCACATTGGAAAAAGCACAGAAAATTTTATTTAAAAAGTATCTGACAACATAAGTGTGACTTCAGTATGAGATGGCTTAAATATGCAATAGTGAAGATCATTCTTGAAAAGATTCGAATTGTCTGTCGTATATAGGAGGCATTCTCAAATGGCCAAATCGTCGTCGAGATCGGCGTCGCCGCCCGTGTTCTTTTGAGCGTTGCTGGAGATTACGGTAACGCTGAGACCGTAGTGATTCGAGAGTCTTTGGAGCAAATTCAGTGAATCGTTGCGAATTGTACGATTCATTGTGATGTAGATGATTGAAGGCATGCCTGTAAATGTGTGCATATGTATGATAATCCAAACGAACAAAAGAGCTAGGAACATAGTGAAAAGAGATAAAGATAGAGGGAAGGACAGAAAGAAAGAGAGAGCTAAAGAGATGAGAAGAAAATAGTGAGCCGGGGAGAAGCACAGAGCGAGAAAGAATGCGTGGGAGAGAAGAGAGAGGGATAATATAGTGTTTCGTAGAGAGAAAGAAATAAAAAGTTAATTTCGTGCAAAAAGTATTAATTCTCTTTAAATTTTGGGGAGTCTTCCAATACCGTGAGGGGGGGGGGNGGGGGGGGGGTTAGTCTGTTGTGAAGAGGGGGGGGGGGTTCATCTTTCTGAGAGGTGGGGGGAGGTTTCCCGCCCACCATGGATGAAGGAGGGAGTTGGATTCCGTTCCAACCTACCATGTGCGGTTAGCCAAGTGAAAGTGCCGACGAGAATGGCGATGTCGGTGATTTTTGTGAATTGCATGAACACGTAGACCGAAGCGGCCGTTCCATTCACAATGCTGATGACGAACACTTGCAGGAAGGACTATAAAATTAACAAATTTAAGAATTCTCTGCACTACTGCACTACTGACTTACCTGCACTACTACCAATCTGCCTCTCCCCTTTCATAAAATCCTTTTTCATAACATCGAAAAAATTGGCGAATTTTTGCGAAAATGTATCAAAAAAGCAGGTTACCACATTCTCTACATTATTTGTCGTCGTTCTAGTTACTATATGTATATAATACATAGATAAAAATGGTACCATTTTCTGCGAATTGCTGCGCCTCGCTGTGGGCGCTTTGAAGGCGGTCGACTTCACCGTCAACAACACAATGAAAACACTGTAGATGCTGGTGAGCAAAATGACGACCATACAGTTGTGTACGGTGTGCGCATCGTTGTAGTACTGTAATTGAAATGAAAATATTTGAATCCCTCTCTCTATCTCTTTCTCTGTCTATCTCTTTGTCTATCTCTCCCTTTCTCTGTCTCTCTCTAACTCTTTCTTTGTTTCTCTCCCTGTATCGCTCTCTCTCTTTCTCTCGTTCTAAGATGCTGTATTCATGTCTCTACCGTCTGTCCGTAGTCATCGTAGTAGCCGATGTGCGGATTGAAGAACCACGACACATAAATGCCGCTGAAAATCAACGGTTTCGTGAACACGTAGAGACACGTGGCGTACACCACCGGAATACACAGCCAATACCACGTCAAATGGTCTGCAAATTGGGGGAAATCTTTTCATCAAATAAAAAAAAATTTAATTTTTTACCAAAAAAAGTTTTTTTATTTTTTTATATAATTAAACAAAATACCTCGATAAAGACTGTACGCCATTTTCGACGACCACATTTCCACGCAGCGATTCAGCGCCAACAGCATCGCCGCCGTCGTTTCCGCCACCCAGAGTGCTGGAAAATTACAAGTACTAGGGAAAGCTCGAGAGAATCGACCCCCTCTTTTCAAGAAAATAATGCACATTCAGTACGGAAAGTATGGGAATTTTTCGAATTTTTGAAAATTTTTCGTTTCTATTTTCAAATTTTGCGAGTTTTCGTCCAAAATTTTCCATTTTNTTACGGTTAATGCGTGCATAATAGATCTTTCTCGGTTAGCAGAGATCTTTTCGTGCCAATATATCCTCGTTGTTGTTTAGTTTACGATTTTAAAATGGAAAATTCAAGTTGAATTCTGGCATTTAGAACTTTTTTCAAATCAACTTGCACTGGTGACTTGAATTTGAAGAGTTGAAATGAATTTCATTTGAACCGAAATTGGGGGGGGGATGAGCTGAATGAAGCACACACCGTCGCCCAGTCCGCCGATGATGTAGATGAAGTAGGGATGTGAGCAGTAGACGATGCCGTTCGCCGCGAAGTAGCCGGTCATGATGCCGTTGATCGGCATGCACAGCATGTCGACGACGCCGATGAAGAACATGAACTTGTAGGCGGCGTTTTGTAGGTGCTTCGTGATCGAGATTATGCATGGAATGTACAGTATCTGCGAATGTTCTTTTTAGCTCACGAGAATAGAATATAGGTTTTTACCCCCTCCCTCCCTCACTCTCTCTCTCTCTCTCTCTCTCTCTCTCTCTCATTTCTCTTGCTCTTCCTATCTCCTTCTCTTTCCTTCTTTTTTCTCTCTCTTACTTCCTCATTGTTTCTCGTTCTCTCGATTACTCTCTTATTTTTTATCTCTACCATTCTCTTCTCTCCTTCATATCTCCCTCTTTCAATATCCTGCTTACCTTTACCGTTTATCTTGCTCAACACTTTTTTCATTCCCTCCCTCCATCCCTCCCTCCCGATACACATTCCTTTGCTCCTCATTCCCACCCGCACCCATTCCACCATTTCATTCCACAGACTGACAGACAGACAGACAGACCTCGTAGAACGAGGCCAACGACAAAATCACATAGCCCAACACGCGGTGCGTTCGCCTCTCCACGGGAATGTCGTCGACGTTGTAGAAGCTGCAGTTGTACATGCGCATGTATTGGACGCGGTTGAAGAAAAAAGTCTCCATTTTTGATGGTGTTTTGTGTTTTGCCTAAAAATTTCGCGTTATAAAAAAGGAGAAAAAATACTCAAAGGTCGCACAAAAAAGTGCCAATTTGAAGCAACAAAAATTGCCAATTCCCTGCGGTTTGTATCCCATTTTGCATACAAAAAAAAGAGAAGAGAATTTTCGTGCTAGCCCGAAAGGATTCAATTTTTAGCTAATTAGATGCTTTATTGGACACAAAAAGAATGTGTACAACTTGACTAGACTACAAATATGTAGAAAGATGTAAATTGCATGCTAATTCATGTTTGTTTTTTGAAAACACTCCATTACAGTATACAGAATTGAGTTCCGCCAACACAGATACAGTGCTCTCTCTCTCTCTATTCTTCATCTCTCTCATTTCGCATATTGATAGCCGATAACTGTAAGGAATATAATAGCATAATATTACTTTCAAAAAACAAAAAAAAACTTTTGTTTTTTACTGTAGATACAGTAGCCTATGTGCGCTGGATACAGTAGGCTTATGTATTTGAGATACAGTAGCCCGCCATGTGCTCTAGGTACAGTAGCCCGCTTCCGTTAAGCACAATAGCCCGCTTGCGCTAGATACCGTAGTCTGTCGTGTATACTATGGTACAGTAACCAGTTTATGCCAGGTACAGTATCCCGTATACGCAAGGTAGAGTAACCGGTGCATTTTGCAAAGAGTTGATTCTCGTTTGATTCTCATAAGAGTAACAACTTTTGATTGGAAATGTTTTGAGTAGACGAATTACACTGTGGATAACTCCCCAAAAAATAATAATGAAAAATAATCAATCAATTTTTTGGAATACGCAAAAGCTAATAAAATTATTTAAGCTTTCTTTATTATGAAAAAAAATTTCGAGGACAAATCTCATTTAATGAAAAATAACTTAACTTTTTTTACGCTTTTTTGGAATATTTTTTAATAAATTTTTTGAGCTTTTTTAATAAATTTTTAGCCAACTTTTCGTCGTCGTCCATCTGCCGAGAGAAAGTAAGAGAAAAAGAGAAAGAGAGAGAAAGAGGGAGAGAAAGAGAAAGAAAGAGAGGGAAAGAGAGATAGAAAGAAAAAGAAAGAAAGAAGGAAAGAGAGATAGAGGGAGAAAGAGGAAGAGAGAGAACGAGAGAGGCAAAGAAAAAAACAAAAAAAGCAAGAGAGAGAAAGGGAGAAAGAGACATATAGCTAGACAGACAGAGAAAGTGAGAAAGCGAAACGAGAGAAAGAGAGCGGGGGAGAGAAATAGAGAAATTCTCTCTGACCGATGTTTATATATGGGATATCTAATCCTCCCAGACCGGAGAGGAGAGACGAAGATGAACAAGTTAACACCGGAAATTTGGCGTTCAAAATTAAAAAAATTTTCCGAAAATTTCTTCGTCGATCTTTTTTTCAGAAATTTCTGGCCGTGGATATATGTATGTATATTTCTTCTCTCCTTTTCTCATCCAATTTTAAGCTGAATCTATTTTTTTAGTTTTCAGTAAGCAGAAGAAGACGAAGCAGAAGGTTTTATTGTAATTTGGAGAAAAACAATTTAAGCGATTTCGACTTTGAGAAGAAGCAAAAAAATTTTATGACAAAAATAATATGTATAAATAATATGGAAAAAAAACTCAATTGTGCGCTCAGGCATAAATGAAATATGTAGAATAAATAAAATAACAATAAATGCAATCTCAATTACGAAATCGGGGAGATGGGGGTGGGCGGAAGGGGTATGTATCAGGGGTGTGTCGAAAATAAATTTGAGATTTCGAAAATCGAAAATCGAAAGACCCTCGTGATTTCAAAAATCGAAAATTTCCAAAAATGATCTCCGAAAATAAGAACTTTTTGCCGAAAATCGAAAATTTTAACAAAATTTTTTTTTCAAAATTTATAATTTTTCTCAAATTTCTATGACAAATTTTATAATTTTTTAGACATACATACACATGTATGTCTGTATACAGTAA
>SAUE01000056.1:155132-168260 GCA_009724625.1 Deladenus siricidicola
AAAACAAAATCATTTCAAAATATTTTTTCATCAGCAATGATTTTTCTCGTCAAAAAACTATCGCGCAAAAAAATGGCATAATTGGCATACACTTAATTATGCCAATTTGCTGCTCTTAAACAAACAACAACAAAAAAGTACAAAAATGTGCCAAATGACGAAGTTTTGTTTGAGCCAATTTGGAAATAATATGATTGCAAATTTGTTTATTTTTGAACGCGTCGCCGCGCAAATTGCCAATTTAAACGCAAATAAGGCACACTAGAACTTTGAAAAGCAATATGCCAAATATATTCAGCGAAAGTCACTGAAAATTTTCACTTTTTATTTTTTATTTTAAATTTGCCTGACAATTTGCATTTTTGCACGACGCTATCGTCTATTGCATTTGTGAATTCAACTGGACACATTTAAACCGAGCTGCAATTTGCGCCAATTTGTAAATTTGGTCATTTGCTACCTTGTATTGAAAATTGGTCATTTGCTACCTTGTATTGTAATCACTGTAATCTCTTAAGCCGCTCGAAAAAAGGGCGTTATTTTTAGTCGTATTTTTGTGTTTGTGTGCGAAACGAATTTTTGTGGGAATTTTTTGCAATTTTTTCAAAGATTGTTGAATTTATTTTTTTTACCGCAAAATCTCACAAAAAAGATTAATTTTTTGAAAAAAATTTAAAGAAAAAATTAAAGAAAACAAAAGAAATTTCGCGCATTTTCAAAATGGCGACGGCAAAAAGTACAAAAAATTCCTTTTTTTTCCAATAAATTTTTGTTTTATTTTTAAAAATTATTTCTTAATTAATTTTTTTTCGTTTTGTTTATTTTTCGTAGTTTTACGCCCAAATTTTTCTCATTTTTTTGTTATTTTTTCTCAATTTTTTTGTTATTTTTTGTTTTTGTTTCAACAATCTTTTGAATAATAATTTTTAATAGCTTTATTTTCGGTTAATTTTTTTTCATAAAATTAATAAAAAAACGTTTTTTGTTGTAAAAAAATTTTCCACCAACAAAAGTATTTTTTGTTTGAAAATTTTATTTGTTTGAAAATTTTTGTTTGAAAATAAAAATAAAAATATTTTGAAAAATTTGTATTTTTTTTTAAATATTTACGAATGCTGTAAACGCGCAGACATTGCGGTTCTTCAACCTTTTTGTCTATGCTATAAGCTAGGCTATTTGCGTACTTTTGATTTCTGCCCTTCGTTTTTCGAGGTTATTTTCTCGATTCAAAATGCCAAAGCTAAATAATAGTCCATTTTTCACACACACGCTTTTCTCACTCTATCTCTCGCTCTCGCTCATTCTCTTCTACACACATGATCTCTCACTCATATTTTTCTTCTTTTTTTTTCTCACACGTTCTCTCTCTCTCTTTCACACTATCTCACACACTCACACTTTTTCTCTTACTACAGCTATTGTGTTTTTTTCTCACTGTCTCGTTCCCTGTGACTCTCGCAATATCTCTTTGTGATATTTTTAAGCTAACTGTTGTGTGTCACAAAAATATAAAGGCACTTTCATATTCAGCTCAATTTCCGAAATACATTCCAGGAAACGATATTATTTTGTTTAAGCAGACTACAAAAGCGATTTAAAAATAGAAAATAAAATCGGAAATGACTCCAGCACACATTTCTAGAATGTGGGTTCTATACTAAAATTAAGGGTGGCTCGACAAAATCCGACCTGGGTCCACATTTTTCACTTTTTTTTTTCAAAAAGGCAGTGATAGCCCCATTTTTGTGACGCATCTCTTACCCTCTCACGCTCTCGCTCACTATCTCTCCTTCTACACATACTTTCTCTCACTCTTTCTTTCTCCTTGCAACCCTCATTTTCGTCTGTCTCGCTTAGTCTCAGTCTCTCTCTCTGTATGTCTCTCTCTTTCTCTCTCTCTCTCGCTCTATCTATCTATTTCCCCTCTCCCTGGACGAATTTTTCTCGCCGATAAATGTGAAGTTGTTCCAAAAAGGAATTGACTTGAGTTATTTTTTACGTCTATCGACATGTCATGCAAACACACTAAGAAATTATTTATGTTTTTTTTAAATATATTAAACATATACCTTAGCCTAAAAAACTGATGAATAAATAATTGAATTCTTCGAGAAATTCAGTTCAAATTTTTAATTTTTCGAGGAATTTAGCTCAAGATTTTTAGCGTCTGAAATTTTATTTTGACTGCCAATCGGGGCAAAGATTGTGTTTTAATTTTTTTTTGTGCCAAACCATGATGCAAGAATTGGCAATTTCTGCCAAAAGACATTCTCAATATTTGACACAAAAATTTGCACCTGTGGAGTTTTGGTTTATATAGGGTGATTTCATTTCAATTCATTTCATTTCGTTAAATTTGCTAATATGCTTTTTCATTGCGGTTTTTCATTAACATACATATACTTACTGTATGACTTCAGTTAAAGCTACTTATGCTTACTCACTATGACAGAGAAATTGGGTGCAATTCACTTTGCAAACTACCGCTATTTTGTCACAAATTTGCATCTGTACTTTTGCACATCCGATTAAACCGCTTCAACCACATTAAACCGTTTAAAATTAAAAATTGTACAACTTAATTAGCCGTGCAAATTAATTAATGCACATTTCTTAGAAAATCATTTTTTATTTTGTAGCAAATTAAAATTTTTCCAACGATTAAAATCTAATCACTTTAAAACAAAATTATTTGAAAAAAAGCATATTTAATTTCGAAACATTTTTTTCGATCCCTACTGTTATGTTTTTTATGGCATTTTGCCATAAATAATTTCGGAAAAACGCTACTTTGCACTTTTTTTGAAATGTTTATTTTTATTTTTTTAATATTAACTGCTTTTTATGTCAAAAAGCAACAAATTGCACTTTTAATGCCGATTTGCAATTTTTTTCACCCCGTTTTGCTTCACGGAAGAGTGCATGACGTGCTCGAGCTTTTGTAGATGCAGATTTTAGCAGTCAGTTGAAAGGTTTTTTATTTAATTTTTTTATTATTTTTTCGACGAATTTTTTGGGTGGGAGACAATGTTTTTTATATGATTTATTTTTGGCGTGTTAGTTTTCAGACGGAGAAAAAAGTCACGGAAGCATGACATCCGCGAACAAACAAACCGACAAATACATACATATATGTATATACATTTTTGAACCAAAACATTCAGTTCACATCCATCAGTCGTTAATAATTCTAATCCAACATGTTTATTCTCAAAAATTTTAATTAGTGAACTGATGAAAAGTAACTAATTGATGAAAAGTAACTAACAAATACATATGTATTTATATAATTGATGAAAAGTAACTATAATACAAGTTAGACGTGGGATCTTTAAAACTTACGAATTTTATGACAGTTAATCTAATGGCAAAATGTACAATTTGCGTTTACTTAACATTTGTAAAAATAAGTTGTTTTTGCTTAATAAATTGTTTTTGCTTAGATAGTTTTTTAAGCTTTAAAAAATGTTTTTTGTTGTTACTTTTGTCTTTTTTTAAAATTATTGTTTGTTTCTTAATGATTTTTTTTATCATTTGTTACTTTATTGTCTTTAGATCTCTCGTTGTTCTCCATTCTCTATTGGCCTAGCTTCTTTGTTGTCTATGCGAGTTTGTTGTTCTAAAAAAGCAAAAAAATGCACAAAAGAAAATGCGCCAAGTGCGAAAAATACACGCATTTTTGTTATCATTCCCTCGATTGCGTTGAGTCTCTACGCGATCTTTGCATTGAATGAGTATGTTTTGAGATTTACGTGTGAAACTTCGAGAACGGTGTTGAACAAGTTGGTTTAATTATTTTTCGTTTTAAAAGTTTATTTATGGAAATTTTTAAATTGAAAATTCGTGTACATTTATTTATTGTAAACATTGTGTGGTTGAAAATTTTGTGTTTCGTAAATATTAGAAAAAATAAGCAAAGACGTTTACGTGCGATTTGTTTCCTGTAATTTGTCTAATTTCTTGGATGATAATTTTTTCGAGATTAAATTTTTTAGAAACTAAAAAAATTACAGTGGGATGTAAGATGTATGTAGGATGTATTACATTTTTGAAATTTTGATATAAAATTAGTTTATTAGGTATTTCATTTACATTTGTGTATTTTATTTTTAAAAGTTGCCGGGTTTAGTTGGCTTTTCGTTTGATTTAATTTATCTAGAAATGTCAAAATAAATAATTTGTTTTATCATCAAACGAGTGATTATTTTTCATACGGTAGTTAAACGTTTTATGCATTTTTGAATTGTTAAGTTCAAAGGTTTAATTTTTAATTGCATAACATACGATTATTCACACAAAGAGAAAAACTAAAATATTATTATTATTTACTTTTCTCATACATATGTACATATTATACTTTGCTCGTTTACTTTGCTCGTTTTACTAAAATTGATTTTTATTTTTTGCACATAATTTATATAATTTTAACTTTTTTATTTTTGCTATGCTAAAAAGTCGTAATTGATAAATGGTTAATTAAATTAGTAATTTGTACCAAAATTCTTATTACGATCCAATGAACGCTACACAATGATAACAATATGTTATGTCTGTGGAAAAGGTAATTGACCGCGGTGGGAATCGAACCCATAACCATCACAAACCGGGCGACTGCTCTACCAGTTGAGCTACACGGACACCTGTGACCACACAACATAAATCTCTATTTATCCCGCTCTAACACCTGTGGATTGCTTTACTTAAATATGTCCGGACTTATTAGTCTTACGCGTGACCTCAGTAAGTGACCTCAGCACCTCACGCCCTAGTCTTACTGGCAGCGCTGCCAACTGCCGGGTGTGGTTAACTTCCGGACTGACACTGGACTTTGCGCGAGGCCTCGAAGTGTCCACCCACTCCAGCCTTTTTCTGCTTGCGGTTACTCATCACCACTTGATGCGGTGATCTCACTCTGATCACCAAATGTTATGTCTGTGGAAAAGGTAATTGACCGTGGTGGGAATCGAACCCACAACCATCACAAACCGGGCGACCAGTTGAGCTACACGGACACCTGTAACCACAGAACATAAATCTCTATTTATCCCGCTCTAACAGTATTTTTTCAAATATTTTCTCAAAATTAACACTTTACTTATTTTCTCTTGCAAAAAATCATCTTGACATAATAAAAAGTAATTTCATTCCGCTCTCATCATGCGCTTTAAATCTTATTTCGATGCGTTTTGCAAAATATTTATAATCGCTCAGTTTTAAATTATATTTGTATTTATTTTGATTTTTTAAATGATATTTGTAATTCTTATTATTCTCATTTCTGGCTTGATTGCTGATGATAATCATAATTGTAATATTTTTAATAATCATAAAAACTTGATAATAATAATCATAAAAACAAATTTTCCATATAAAAGTTTCAATTTTAGGTTGATCTGTGAAACGCAAGAAATCATTTGTAACAATTTATTCTAAAGAAAATTTCATAACAAGCAAAAACTAAAAAAAGTTATGATACTAGGAAACAATTAATTCATTTTATTTTTCCGGTAGATTCGAGAAATTATTAGAAGTAAATATAAATAAGTAAAGTGATGAGTGGGTTTTGCGTGTCTTTATTTCTAATCTCACAACCACTTATACATATGTATATAATAAGCTTCACCAAATACAACACACAGTAATTGAACTTTTCGAAAATTAATGAGTCGTAAAATCGCATCATAATTTTTCAGGCTGGTGGAAGGAGAGGGAAAAGTTTGTCGCGTAAAAATATAACGACTTACTTAGTTATGCAAACAACAAGCCGAAACGGCTCACACTGTGGCATTTATTTTTCCTCTTTCTACACACTTTTCCTTTCCTTTTCTCCTTTTTTGGTGGCTGTGTGTAATAATTTGGATGGACAAAAATAAAGATTGTTATTGTTGTTGTGGTTTTAGAAACGCAGAGGTGGAAGTGAAAAGAGTTCCTTGATATTCCGTTAACGGTTATTATTAGTCATATTTTTATTTCTCCACGCGGCTTAAACACATTAAGACTTTTTTTTATTGACAGTAGTTTATTACCGTTAATAAATTAATATAATCTAATAAAGATTATCGCCATGGATTTAATGATGCCAACAACAAGCTCCGCCATGCTCCATAATTGTCAAGCAATGAACGAGAGAATAAATGCCAATTCCTGCTGTGGCAGCAGCCAAAGTGTTCAAATTAGCAACAGGAAAAACACGTGCTGCGTTGATGGCGTTTGTGCTGACAGCGAGTTTCTCGGCTCAAAAATGTTCCGGAAAAATACAAATTATTGCTGCAATAACTGTATCACAACGGATTGCGTTAATTATTGTAGAAATTCCACATTATCGCCACTCGAAACAAAAACTACTGTCACGAGATTAAAAAGAAGTTTGGCAACATTCACGAAAACACCCCCAGCACTTACAACAACAACATCATCAACATCATCATCATCAACAACAACAGCGTCGAAATCATCGCGTCGATTATTGAGTGTAAAGGAGGAAAACAATAGTCGACTGCCGACCTTGTCGAGGAGAGCAAGTTCTACCATATTCGTATTAGTGGTTTCACACATATTCAATGCGGTTTGTGCCCGGCCGAACGTCAACGGCTACGGTGCATCGCCCATTGGTCAACTACCCGCAAAATCTCCACAAAAAGGCATTCAAGAAATCAATCCAATTTTAAGGTAATTTTTTTCAAAATTTAAATTCAATTTTTAATTTTTAATTCTATCGTTTTTTAAAAAAACTACTCAAAATAACTTTTATTTTTTTGCAATATATTTTTTTGCAACACTTAAATATCACAAAAACATTTTATTATTCAAAACAATAATTGTATTATTACTATACATATTTGTGTGTTTGTTGCTGTTGTTGTTGTTGTTTGAGTGCACAACAAAGCAAAAAATTTGGTTTATTTTTTGTTGCCTTACAGTTTTTTTTCACCTTTCACCTTTTTAGCTGCTTTTTTCATAGCTGCTTTTATGACTGTAAAAAAATGATATCACATTAGCTAATTATTCAGCGTCATTGAGGCAAGGTTGTTTTTAATTAAATTTGAAAAAAAAACACATGTCAACATGCATTTTTTTAAAAGTAAATATAACACATTTTTACTAACATTTTTTTTGCCGTTAGTGTGACGTTTTTGTTTTTTAGTTTGTTTTTTGAACTAATGATCTCATTATCCACTTTTAGAAAAATGAGAATATTTGTTTGTGAATTGTAAATAACCTCTCAAAAATTTCAAAGACAATATTTTGGTAAATTTTGAAAAAAGTTTTTTGATTAAATTTTTTGCTAATGCAAATTTTTTTGATTATTTTTAATATAATGTCAAATATTATTTATAATTTTTACAGATTTTTTCTTACTATTAATTTACGCACCTTTTTCTGCGAAATATTTATATTCAATAGAAAAATTTTGTTTTTTTGGTGGAAATATTAGGAAAAAATATTGCTCAAAAAACCTATTAATTGAAAACTTTGGGGGTGCAAATTTTGTGGAAAAAACTGGAGGTGTAAAAATATAAATACACGAGAAAAAATTTATGTTTTCCGCCGCGTTACACATAAACTTCTCACTACCAACTATTATATCACAGCAACAGGCAGGCTACAGCCTGTGTAAATGCGTCAAACCGAAAACTGAAAACTGAAAAGGGGAAGGGAAAAAAATTCTCCCAAAAGCGAACGTAACAAAAAAAATTATATGCAAAAAAATTTCAGACAAATTTTGCAAAAAAATTTTTTTTGCCTGTATTTATCTCATAATTTATTAATTTTCACCGAAACTAACATTTACATTCCTTTTTTGTTCGCTTTTGCAAAGGTTATATGGAAATACACAACAAAAAAGAGTTGATAATTTGCTAATTATGTTGTATGTATGTATGTGTTTGAGTGGTAAGTAAAAAGTGAAATATTATTATAATTGGCGACTAATTCAAAGGCTAAAAATGAGATTAAAAATCGAAAACATTTAACAAACGAATCTTTTGACATTTACAAATAAATGGTTGTTGTTGGCAAAAGAAGCAGAAGAAGAACATTGTATCTGATAATAACAATAAAAAAGAATTCCAATAATGTAATTTAAAAAATGTTCTTGATGATGATAATTAAATAAAAAAAAGTTGCTGAGATAAAGATAATCCTAAAAAAGTTTTTTTTGATAATGACATTTACAATGAAAAAAAAAAGTTTTCTGATAATGATACGTAAATTTTCTTCTTCCTTTTTCAAGAATCGAAATGTTAATTTCAAGAAATTCGTCTGATACTGAAAGATGCGCAAATTTTCAGGCATCGCTACAGCTCAAAGTTTCAAGAACGCCTCAAAACGCTGCATGACGCGCTCAGCACAATGCACTACGCCAACAAGTAATTTTTGAAAAACGCATTAAATTTACAGTAGTCTGCATAGACATTTTTCGACTTACGCCTTAGTTTTAAGCCTTTATTACTAAGAATGAAAGATCTGGAAAAAATACTTTAAGCTTACGCAGTAATCTAATATTTGACAACTAATCCCTAAATCTAAATGTAATGAAAAAAAAAACAAATAAAACACAAAAAATTCGTGTACTGTAACGTGGAAGGAATATAGTTGACGTAGAATTTAAAATAAAAAATGCAATTCACGTAGATTCCCAGTTAACATTTTATAACTTTCAAAATTATTATTTCTAAAGCACACAGTCAAACCGGTTAGAATATGTGGAGCTAAGCAATTCAGACACATCTGAATTAGCTACCACACAGTTAAATCAGTTATAAAATCAGTTAGGACACTAAAGCCAAACTCATTATGAAACAACTAACCAGTGATTAAACAATGAAACCGCTTGCTTTGCGTTTCAGAAATCGTCTGCTGCGGTTTGCAAACGCAAACGGCACGTCGCGGACGTTGGCATTGAGCGATGGCGTGTCGACGATGAAGAACGGCAGTTATCGTACGCGCAATTGCTTTTTTTCGCCCATTCAGTGCCAATTGCCGTATGTGGCGCCGCAAACGCACCGCATGGCTGACCTGAGGGCGAACGCGGCGGAGAGCGGCGCGTCCAGCGGTGGTTTGGCTATGGCGCGAAGTAAAGTGATCAGCGACCGCAACTCGAACGAGAAGTCGATCGGCTATCAAAAAGTCGAACAAGAACGCCAAAGCATTCGACACGCCCCTGTTACTGTAGCATACGAGGCGAACGAGGCGGGCGACGCGGGCGACGACGACGACGAAATGATTGTAAGGGCTAGCAGTTCCGTGGCTCCCGAAAAACGTAAAAGTTATGAGCCGAGTGGTTCGCGTGGCGTGCGCGCAATTAGCGCCAGCGCGCTCAACGAGCGCAATAAAGCGGGAGGTGTTGCGCTGCGGCGCACGCTAAAACGAAAAGAAAGCGCACGACAGCGTTCTGCACGCGCCGAGTTGTCGACGCACGATTTAGCGAAATGGCGAGCTTTGTTGGCGCCGCCAGCGGCCGAGCCGTCGATGAAGCGCCGTCAACGCGACTCGCGACGGCGGACGCGGACGCCGTCGATTATACTCATTGCCCTTGACGATTAAGCGACATAATTTTTGGGGTGATTACTGATTTAAAAAAAAAGTTTTTATTTTGTTAAATAATCTCAATTATGAATACATACATATGAATATATACACCATAGGTGCTATTTTTATTGATTTTATTCATTTATTTTCATTTTTATTATAATTTAATTTTTTATACATTTTTTATAAAATTTTTAATAACAAATTTAAAAAATGGTAAAACAAATTTGTAATAAATTTATAAAAATTGAATATTTAAAATAAATTTTAAACAAATTTGTAATTTTTAAATAATTTATTTTCAAAAAATTAAAACAATTAAAGAAAATTTATAATAAAAATTTAAATTAAATTTTAATGTTTGTTTGAAGAAGATATTTTTTTAACGTTTTTAAACTTTTTTTTATCACAGATATGCATTCACGATAATGATAAGTTGACGGCAATGATAATTATAATTTGATGTAAGTAATGATAATTTGATGCAATGATAGTCGAACGTATCGATAATTTGGTGTATGTAATGATAGAATATTTAATGTAATGATAGACAAACATAATGATAATAGCCAAATTTAATGATAGTCAAATATAGTGATAGTCGTATGTGGTGATAATGTAGTGATAATATAGTGATAATAGTCGAACGTAATGATAGTCAACTGTAGTGATAAACGATTGTAGTGATAATTTGACCGTAATGGATAATATCGAACGTAATGATAATGATAATTTGTTTTGTTTTATTTGTTTTTTTTTTGGCTACAAAAATTCCTTTTTTTTGTTAATAATTTATTCATACGTTTTAGAGCGATTTATATTTTATTTTATTTTGTTTTTGCCAATTAATATGATATGTATAAGACGTATTTATAAATATTATTATTAAATAATAAATAATTTATTACATTTTTTACGAGCAAAAAAACACAAAAAAAATTATTTTTACATTTTCTCACAAAATATTTTTTGTTTACGCTAAAAAATTATTCAAATTCCTTTATTTTTTGAATTAAAAACAATAAATAAATAAAATTTTGTTTAAATATTTTTGAAAAAATTAACAAATTATCAAAAAAATTTTTTTTTAAACATTATAATTAAAATTTATCTAGAATTTGCATAAATTGTATCTAGAAATTGCAATTTCTACAATTTTCAACAAAATGTGAGGTAATTTTCGCCACAGCTTGCCCGGCGCAGCTAAGAACTTCTTTTTTCAACCAATCAATCAATATTTAGCCCTATTACATTTTTTCATCCGCAGCCGCTGAATTAATTTAGCTGCGGCAGCAATTTTTTAGCCAAATTTTCAGCCGCCATCCGTCGTTCCACCAACGACGGCCAATACGGTAGCGGCTGTGGCGGCGGCTGCGGCGGCGCTCGATACGGTGAGTCGGGCCACCAGGGCGGCGGTGGCGGTCCATATGGCGGCGAGGGCGTCGTCGTCCACCAATAGCGCGCCGGCGATGTGGGTGGTGTCGTCGTCCACCAATAAGCACCAGGGGGTAGCGGCGGTGGTGGCGGCGGTGGCGGCGGCGCATATGGCAACGGCTCGACAACATGCGCGGGCGGTAGCGCCGGCATCGGCCGACTCGGCCACGGATAGGACTCAACGACGGGCGCAATCTTGTAGCGCGCCAACCACTCGCCCATCGCCGACGATCGCGGCGCGTAAGGAGCGACGGGTGGCGGCGATGATCGTGGCGGCGGCGGTGGCGGCGGGTCGGGCAGCGGCGGCAGCGGCGGTGGCGTCGGGTTTGTCCAGAGTGGCGGCCAGGTAGGAAGTGTTACGGCGTCCGTCACCGGCGGCGGCGGCGCTGTGATTTCGATGAAGATTTGAATTTCCGGCGTCGACTAAGCAAATCCAATTGAATTTTAGACATTTTTCTCAGTTTAAGTCACTCAACAAAGCGCTCCCTCTCCCCCCGCCTAACTTTTTGTCACGCTCGTCGTCTCACATTTTTGATCTATTGCGCAAAGTGTATTTCATTATCACAATTACGATGTATTTTGCTCTGGTAATTAAGCCCAGTCCCTGTACCCATACTGTAGTTGCGTAGCCAAACAATAGTAAAAAATTTTTACCGAGCTTAGCTATACGGCTTAGATATAACTTTCAGAGCTTTTTTTGCCCCCTCCCCCATTTGACTCATTGCCTTGCTCCACCCTCGTTCTGCTTCTGTCGTCTGCAGACATCAGAATTGCCCTCTATCGCCAGTTTGTGTCAAAAAAGCTAGAAGTGGTACCATGGAAATAAATGTTTCTGCGGTGGTCACAGTTACATCCGTTGTAGTCTTTGAGGTCGGGATTGTTGTGATTTTGGTCGTGGTTGTTGTCGTGGGGGTGGTCGTGGGGCGTGTTTGCGCTGCCTTTTTGCGCCCTGTCCTCGACGCGGCCGACGTGGTCGTTGTCGCCAAGGCCGACGCAGTCGTTGCTATCAAGGCTGACGCGGTTGGCGTCGGCGCGGTCGTCGACGTAGTCCTTGTCGTCTCCAGACAACTGCTCGACGACGACGCGTTTGCTTCATCGTAGAGCGCGACGTCGCAAAAACCGCACGCGCGCCGGCAAATGCGAAAGGCGAGCGGCGCGCTGTCGCCGTTGCAGCCTACCTTCAAAGAAATGAAAAACAGTGAAAAGAACAGTACAGAAGTTAGAGAAATAGAAAAGAAAAGAAAAGAAAATAGTGACCAACCTGTCGCTTCTGATTTGCAGACCACATTCCGCCCTAAAAATTTAAATATACAAAAATATCGAAACAGACAGACGAACTGAGACAGACAGACATACAACATAACCAGTTAAAGTGACAGACAAACGGACAGACAGATAGAGAAAAAGACAGACAGAACACAATGATATAGACAAGTCGACAAATAGATAGAGGCAAACAGGTAGATTAAACACAGTCAGATAAAGAGCAGATAGAGTAACAAACAGTCAGTCAGTCAGGTAGACAAAATACAGACGTATTGAGAGAGAAAAACGGTCAGGCAGTCAGATAGACAATAAGACAGACATAACACAGTCAAGTAAAAAGACATAGAGAGAGATACAGACATACAAACAACAGCAAAGCCAACCTCATGAACGAATTGCATGCAGAACTTGTGGTTGTGGCGGTCGAAGCAGTGGCGACTGCGCGAGCCGAGTGCGAACAGCTCTCTGCCCAACTCCACCACGTTCGTCCTACACACGAACACGATTGGTTGTTGGTTTGTTGGGTGGTTGGTTTTGTGTTTGTTTAGAACAATAATGAAACAAAAACAAATCCTAAAAAATGTAACAAAAAAAGCGAACCTGCACGTATAGCAGCACTGTAGCATGGCGAAGTCCGCATCATTTCTGGATTGTAAATTGAAAAAACATCAAAAAATCGAAAAATTTTACACCCCTGGTATACACATTGGCATGTGGTTTTTACCTGCATCGTGAGCGAAACTGGTAGGGATGTTTGTTGCGAAGCGCCACACACGTATTCGCGCCGATATTCTCGCTGAAATCTGATTGGTTTTTTCTCTGATGGTCTTGCTCTCTCTCTATCCATCTCTCTCTATTCATCTCTCTGTCTGTGGCTGTGTTGACTTTTTTCTTTTC
>SAUE01000667.1:35344-49670 GCA_009724625.1 Deladenus siricidicola
TTACATGAAACTTTAGAGTAGGCCCCCTTAGACTTTTTTTAACCCTGGACTACTTCCTTGTGTGTATACATATCAATCCCAGGCATACGGGGGGGTCGGACCCCCCCCCCCCCCATTGCGCCGCACGGGGTCAAAAATTAGAAACCATCGCGCAAAATGGCCGAAGGCCAAAAAATCACCAAAGGGGGGACCAAGGTAAAAAAATTTTTTTTGACGGGTGAATCGAGCAAATTAAAGGAAAAATGCGTAATTTTTCATCGCGCAATGGCATTGCGCGAATTTCAATAAAAAATAAAAAAAATTTTTAATTTTTATAGAAGTATTATACCCAAAAGAAAGAGCTCGTCGAGGGCGTTCCAAAAACATACTTAGTTTTGTCCCGTCCCCCGACGTCTGTGAGCCGAGATATGAGCGTTTGAAAATTTATCGCACAAAAAAATTTTTGGACACCCCCCCCTTGCCGAAGTATGATACATATACATGTGTATGTCAATGTGTGCTTAAAAAAAGTAAAAATTTACAATGTCGTTGACAGAGTCATTGTAATCGTAAATTTGCAAAAAGAACCTTTTTGTTTTTTTGCAGAAAGTCTTGGCAACGCGTTTCGAAAACGTCGGTGGGACGAAGTATTTATGAAATTATGACGGGTAAGCAGACTTTTTCAACAACAGAAAACAACTTTTTTTTTAATTTAATTTGCAATTTAATGCCAATTTAACTCAATTTTGCAATTTGAAATTTGCATTTTCTGCTGCAAATTTGCAGTTTTTGTTGCAAATTGCGTTGCAAATTTAATGTCATTTAGGCATATGTATGTGCAAAACGATCACAATTTTGTCAAAATTTATACCTACGCTGTAGAGTACAGTATGCTCAAGCTAGAACATTTAAGCCTATACAATACATACATATGTCCTCTCTCTACAGTACCCTGTTTATGCATCTAGTTTTTGCTGGAAAATGCAAACTGCTAACTGTGAGCATTTTTTTCAGAAAAGTGCAAAGAGACGAGCGCATTCTTCGCCGACGATCTGAACGGCGTGGAGCGCCACGAGCGCTATTTCGTCGACTTGATTCAGGGCGCGGTCGACAACCTCACCGACATGGACATCGCGCTGCGCGCATGGCTAGAGACGATTGGCAGCGGTCATTCCGGCTTCTTGATTCGGTTAGTGTACCCAGCGTTTCGGCTACTTACCGTACTCATTTGGTGCACAAGAAAGGGGGCATGAGTGCAATGGTGCAAATGCGCAAAAAAAAATTTCCAAATCAATGTAAATTTTCAAAATGAGTGCACATTTGCAAAATGAGTGCAAATTTGCAAAATTAGTGCAAATTTTGAAAAAAAAAATAACGCGGCAATTTTTCACAAAATTGCAAAAAAAGCAAATTTGCAAATGTTAAAAAAGCAAAAGGCACGCCAATTTCAATTTTTCTAGGAGTGCGCACTGGGACGCGTTCGGCGAGGCGATGATTTGCGCACTGACGAACTGGGTGGGGCCGGGCAAGGCGCATCGCGAGACGGTGCGCGCCTGGCGCCTCCTCTTCTCCTACGTCTCCGACCAGCTGGGCGCATCGCTGAGGCGCGGCGGCGGCGCCGACTGGTCCGCCTGCTTGGCGGGGGGCGGCGGTTCCGGCCATGGCTCCGCCTCCTCCTCCTGCTGCAACATACCGCGCATACAATTGCTCACGCTCGTCTCCAGTGGTCCGCTCACACCGCCCTGAGCGCGCCGGCCAAAGTGCGTGTGGGCGGGACGCGCAGCCGTCGGCACGCGTGCGCTAAGGTCGGAGAGTACTGTAACTTCGATTTCTAATCAACTGTACATGCAAGCATTTTTCGAATGCAAATTTACGATGTTTTAATGCAAACAGAGCCAATTTACAGCCATTTTGTACTAGAATGCAGCCAAATAAGACAATTTACCTCCAAAAACATCCACTTTTTATTCGAATAAACACAATTTGCATTCTTATACAGACAGTTTGCATTTAAAAATGGTCAATTTGCGGACAATATTTTGCCAACTGTTTTTGTGTGCATGTGTGTGGTGTGGCCATTGATTCTTATGTGTATTGAACATGTATGTATAAACTTATTGTTATTAAATATTTAATATTTAAAAATAAATTATTTTTTGAATCACAAAAAATCGTTAATAAATTTAAATTTTTTGTCGCGAACAGTAAGAAATGTTGGCCTTTTTGAGAAACTTTGCTGAACCTGTGATATTCACCATAGCTCATGAGGTCAATATCGGGTACGTAACTTTCGATGCTCTGGAGCGCCATTTTGGCCCATTTCGTGAACTGAAAGATTTCTACCTCGTGGTTTTCTCCTTAAAACATACGAAAACAGTCTAAAAATAACAAAGAACTCATCAATTCAAACAATTCATACATAAAATCTACCTTTTTGGGGGGTGTCCGTATAATTATGTCCAACCTGCAGGGGGCCAATTTTCGAAAAATGCCGATTTTTCAAATTTGAAGATACAATACCGTAATTTTTTGCACAGAATAACATTTTACAGTATTTTTACGTATTTAAAATAAAAAAGATGGAGAAAAAATATTTGGTTTGAAAAAATTGCAAAAATTCAAAGTGTCCGTATAATTATGGCCAGCACTGTATTATGCTTGTCGGGAACACATACATACATGTGTGATGTATGTCAAAAATACATACATTACGTATTTGAAAATACATAAATACACATACATGTATTACATAAAAATGTTTTCTTGAATTGTTGGCAGTAAATTGAAAAATTTTACTTCAAAAAATTTTTGTGACAAAATTTTCCTCAAAATTGTCGCCAATTAAAGAAAATTTGAAGGAAAAAATTTAAATTTATTTAAAGACAAAAAATTTTTTTCGATTACTTTAAATTTTTTTAAATAAATTTAATTTCGTCGCGAAAAAAAGCGAAAATTTTGGCGCGGCGGCGAGTGAAAAAATGAGTTTTTTGAGCTATTCCACGCTTTTCGCGCCAAAATTCGACCGTAATGAGGCGGAGATTCTCCGGTGTTTGGACAAGAAGTTCTCGTCAAAGCTCTTCACAGCCTTCCTCTTTCTGAATACGGTAAGTGGCGGCTGGCGGTTGGTTTGCACTGACTGTTTACTATTCAATCTTTGATTACGGTAGGTAGTATTGGCTGTATTAGCTTGATTTTCTTTTTTGAATATAGTATATTATATCTTTCAGCATAAGATGGCCAATTTGAGAATATGGTATGTGTGGAGAATACAGTAGGTATTGACTGTGCTTATGTGCAGTATCTCTTTCCATTCCTTTCTCTCCTTCTCTCTCTCTCTCTTTCTCTCTCTCAAACTCTTTTAACTTTCTCTCTCTGATTTTCACTTTCTTTGATTCTCCCTTTTTCTCTTTCCCTTGTTCTTTCTTTTTTCTATCTCTCGCTCTTTCTCTCTCTTCCCCTCTTCCCATCCTCTTTCTCTCTTTCTTTTTCTTTCTCTCTCCTCCCTCTCTTTTCCTCTACCTCTCTCTCGCTTTTCCTCTTGCTCTATCTATTCTCTCTCTCCCTCTGTAACCCATAGCTAACGCCCTTTTGTCTCCTTGAGCATTTGCTTTGCAGCAACAAATCCGCTCATAGCAAAAGCAAAAGATTTAAGATCACTTCTCTCCTCGAATTAATGGGCCAAAAAAATTAAAGTTTCGTAAACAAAATGAATCATTTTGGGGTGATTATTCATTTTTCCACCCAAAAAAATTGTGACATTTGGCTGTTTTTGAATAGTTTTTTTGCCTCCTCTCGAAAAATTTGCTGAAAAATGGGAAAATGAAATCATAAAAAACGAAAATATAAGTTTTTCTTTCCTTTCCTTTACTTTCAAAAGCACATGCTTTCTTCTTTCTTCAGCCCACCACCACAACAAAAAGGAAAGCACGAGGCTTTTTTGATCTCCCCACTCACCCCCCCCCTTTCCACGAACCACCACATCGATAACCTTCACTTTCTTTTTTCATATTCATTAAAATTTTATAATAATAAATAATTTCAAAAAGTGAATGATTTTGGCAAAGTTTGATGTGTATAAAAGTGCATTTTTTGGTGCCATAAGCTTTTCGGAAAAAGTGTATTTTTGCAGCTGGATTCGATAAAAAGTGGTTAACAACATTGAGGGATCGGTCGGTTTTTTAGGCGATTTTTCGATTGCTCACACTTTGCCCTCGATTGATAAGCCTGGATTTGACTCATCTCACGCACCGAAAGTGATCTTCCGCGCGGTATTCTTCATAAAATTGATCAATCAATCAGAAAAAAAATCAAAACACATAAAGATGGATACAATGAGTCTAAAGTGAACATATAAATAGAACAAACTGAAATTGTCGCTTTTCGGAAAAAGTGTATTTTTTGCGCAAAATCGATGGGATACAGTGATTTGTCTTTCAGAATTATTTTTTCCTGATTATTCCACATTTTTTAAAGCTTTTATACACGTCAGACTTTTTTTTCAATTTGCCAAAATTGATCTCTGCTGCGAGAGCCACCGACTTTCACCCCGGGAAGTATTCATTGATTTAGATCAGTGGTAATTGATATCATGATTATATTAGTCATATCATGATTAGTGATATTAAATCAGATAAGTGATATCATGATTAGATTAGTGATATCATGATTAGTGAGTGATTTAGTATCCACGAGGTACGAAGTTTAATACTTTTTGCTTCCACTTTTGGTTTCTTTTTTGATCAGCTCAAAATGATCTCATTCGATCATTCTTCTCATTATTATTATTATTGTCCCACTCCGACTGCTGTTAGTTAGTATCCCCAAAAACATGTTGAGAAAACGCATTGATAAATATAATGAGAAAACGCAATGAGAATGAGCGATTTGTTGGCATCTTTATTTGATATTTTTCCTCATTTCGCTCGCTTGCTTTGTGTGGCTTTGTTGTGTTGATCTGAGAAGAGAAAATTTAGTGGAAGTAGTGATGATAATGATGATGATGATGATGATGATGATGATGATGTGGATGATAGTGCTGGAAATTCTCAATCTCATTCAATTCAAGCCAAAAATTATCTCTCACTTGTTGAGATCATTCACTCACTTACATAGTAATACATATACATATGTATGTGTGTAGTCCATTTGACTTTTGGTCTTGCGCTGCTGCTTAACCAACAGCAGCGGCAAAACAAAAAACAGCAAAACAAAAACAACAGCAGTAATAGCAGTGGTGTGGTGGTATCGGCCACAGCTGGCGAAAATGGAAAGCAGCAGCAGTGTGTTCGAATAGTGGAAAGCTGTGGTGAAAAGCCAAACAAATTGAATGGGAAAATCAACAACAACAACAAAATCAACAACAACAACTATAATGAAAGACAAAGGAACATCCCAGCAAAATAACGTAAAAAGTATAGCAAAACACGTTGAGAAAACAACAAAAACGAGAGAACAGATAAAGAACAACAAAAGGGTGATAGAGAAATCAGAACAAGTAATCAGTGTGAACGAACACAACAAACAACACGAAACGATCAGCAAACAACAAAAGAGAAAAAAGAAAGGCCAAAAAGTAATAATCAAAGAAGAATAACAAATCAACATTATTTAAAAAATAGAAAGAAAGAAATAGAAAGGGAATGATCAACAAGAAAGGAGAAACGTTTTTTTAACGTTTTATTTAAACATCAAAGAAAAGAAAAGAAAAAGAAAAGAAAGAACAACAAACAACATTTTCGAAAGAACAACAAACAACATATAATCAAGAAAGAGCAACAACAACAGATATTTAAGAAAGAACAACAAACAACATACATATAATCAAGAAGGATCAACAAAGAAAAAAAAGAACAACAAAGAAAGAGACCAACAACAAAAAACATCATATAATCAAGAAAAAGCGACAACAACAACAAATATTCAAGAAAGAACAGCAAACAATAAACAACAAAGATTAATCAAGGAAGAAAAAAAGAAAAAAGAACAACAAGGATAGGTGGGATGTGAACGAAAATTTCAAATAAATCCCAGAAAAATGACGAGTAAATTTTGCAATTTTATTTTTTTTTTTTTGATTTTATTTTATCTTTTAAAAATATTTCGAATAATTTTTATTTAAAAAATATGTTTTAGAAAAAATGTTTCAAGTAAACTTTTTTTTGACTTTTGTACGTACTTTTCACATTCTTTCAGAAACGATTTATTCCATTAAAACAATAAATATTTTTTGGATTTCTATTTTATCCCTTATTTTTGGCAGCAATATTTTCTAACGCAAATTTTTTAAGCAAATTTTTTAAAGCAAATAATTCAAAATAAAATTTTTTTCTCTAAAGCAAATATAAGTTTTTCTAAGACATATTTTCTAAGGTAATTTTTTAAGACAAAAAGTGAATATTTTCTAAATCAAAAATTTTCTAAAACGTTTTTCTACAACAAATTTTCTAAGGCAAATTGTCTAAAGCAAATATTTTCTAAAACATTTTTCTAAAGCAAATTGTCTGAAGCAAATATTTTCTAAACATTTTTCTATAACAATTTTTCTAACGCAAACTGTCTAAAGCAAAGATTTTTTAATGCAATTTTCTTTCAGAAAATGAGCGTTGATCCAATGTTGAAGGGCATCGGCCAGAGCCGTGGCCTGCAAATTTGGCGAATTAATGTAATCTTTTGCAAATTTTATTTTCTAAAAATAGTGCCAATTTTGGCAAATTTTCCCAATTTTCCTCTTTCAGAAGTTCGCACTCGAACCAATGCCAAAGGAACAGTACGGTAACTTCTACACCGGCGACTCGTACATTATCCTGAATGTGAGTTTGTTTAATTATTTAATTAATTAAATAAATAAATAAAAATTAAATTAAATAGTAAAAATAATTGGTTCTCGTGTGATTTTCTTAGGTTCTCTCGAGCACGGGATTAATAGCGAATTTTACAGATGATTTTGTTGTTTTTGTACAGGTTTTGACATTTTCATTGGGAGTGGGCGGAGGAATATCGCCCCCTCTTTCAATTGGTAACCTGCGATTGGGCTCGCTAAACACCCACGCACCCTCAGTAAAAATTTCAAAGACTGCATAAAAACAACAAAATCATCAGTAATTATTAAATTCGAATTACCCGTGCCGAAAAGCCTAAAAAATTATTAAATTTTTTTCTGAAACCAAATAATTAATTTATAATTTAAATAAAAATAAATTGAAATTGACAGAAATCGAGTAGTTTTAGACGAAAAATGTGGGCGAATGGGACGTTCACTTTTGGCTGGGAAAAGACACGTCACAGGTACGGTTTTTCCAACTATTTTTGCTGTTAAACAACAGGCTTGCTGCTACAGCTAGCAGTTGAAGCAATACTCTACAGTAACCGTAAAAATAATGTAGCAGCAACCGACATTGCAAAATAATAATAATACATATGTATAAGCCAGATTGATGTGTTCTTACATCTTACATTATTGTATTGTAGCGTAAGACATTACTGTAGTGTAAGTCAATTTGACTTTCAGGACGAGATGGGCACAGCGGCGATCAAGACCGTCGAGCTCGACCAATCGCTTGGCGGTCTGCCCGTACAGTATCGAGAGGTGATTTTTTTGAAAATGTCCCATTTGGAGATGTGACGTGCCAATTTGCAACAAGCATGCAAACTAGAATGCCAATTTGCAATAAGCATGTTATTTGCTGCAAGAAGTATGCACAAGAAATGCCAATTTGCAGCATGTATGTCAATTTGCGCGCCAATTTGCAACATATGTCAATTAGCATGCAAATTTGCAGCAAACCTACCAATTTGCATCAGTTTTCGTTTTTTAGATCCAAGAGCACGAAAGCCCGCTCTTCCTCTCCTACTTCAAGGACGGCGTCAAGTGGGTTATTCGAAAATAATTGAAAATGATAAAAAAATGATCATTAAAAAGTGATTAAAAAGTATTTTTGCAGATACTTGCAAGGCGGCGCGTCCAGCGGCTTCCACCACGTCACCGACCCCTACGACGCCTTCAAGCCGCGCCTTTTCCACTGCAAGGGCAAGCGCAACGTTCGCTGCGCGCAGGTATTACATACACATAGCTTGCTGAAAAAATATGTATATCTATGGAAAAAATAGTATTAAAATGATCTAACTGCAAGACTTTCTAACTAAAAATTTATTTTTATTTTTTTAATGTAGGTAAACTGCGCGAAAGAGTCGCTGAACCTCGGCGATGTGTTCATCCTCGACCAGGGCCTCAACATCTACGTGTGGATGCCGCCGGAAAGCGGCCGACTCGAGAGGATCAAGGTATTATTTTTTATTTTTCCGCCAATTGGCAAAAAGTTCATGATTGGAAAAAAAAGTTCATGATATAGAGATAGTTTATAAACTGAGCTTTTTTCCGTCTCTGAATCACTCACCCACTCACTATGTATCAGAGTGGCGCGGGTCGAGAGGACGGGCTAGGTGGTGAGCTATACCAACCTCTCCCCCCACACACAACTGTGAAACATATTTCACATGCAATTTTCAAAAGCAGCCAGATCACTCATTTCGTCCACTCTTTCTTTCAGGGAATGCAGCAAGCGAAAGGCATCTGCGACTCGGAGCGCGCCGGTCGCCCGAAAATCCATTGTTTGGGTAATGTTTGTGTTAGAGGGAGATGGAATGTGTCCGTTTATGTTCTGTGTCCGTGTTTTAATAAAATAAATAAACAAATTTGAGGGGTTTAGACTCGGACTGGAACAAGAACGACGACTTCTGGAAGCAATTTGGCGGCAAAGAAGTCATTCAATGGATCAAAAGTCCGCACGCCGCCGGCGACGACGACAATTATTGGCGCGAGACGCGCGACGTCATCACGCTATCCAAGTATGCTAAAAGTCACAACGATAAGGGGCACCGGTAACCGGCCGGCAGGGGTCCCCGCTACCAAACAGAAATTCAAAAAAATAATTTTTATCTGTGAGCTTTAAGGGGGTCTAACTACAGTACACGCCAGGGGTGGCAAAGTTTTCCGTTTCCATTTTCCGATTTTCCACTTTTTTTTCCTAAAATTTTCCATTTTCCATTTTACGAAAATGGACCATTTTCCGGAAAATTTGGCATAAATGGAGTCTTAAAAATTTAGTGTTCGGAATCAAAAAATAAATTTGAAAAAAATCTGTACATATTTTCCGTTTCCATTTTCCATTTTCCTATTTTCCGGTTTTTTAGTTTTCCAAACGCGGAAAATAAAAGTTCTTTCCATTTTCCATTTTCCCTTACGTAAATTAAATTTTATTTTCCTGCCACCCCTGGTACACACATACATATTCATATATAGCTAGAAGGTCTAATTACAGTACACATACATACCTATATAGCTACAGGGCCTAACTACGGTACACACACATACATATATATATATACAGGGTGACCAGAAAAAACCCGGACAAGTGTTTTTATCAATAATTTATTAATAAATGAAAATTCCATAAATAACAATGAATAACAACCAACATGGACCTTCAGCAATAATATACTCAGCCGGTTTCGAAGTGGCCTCCTCCCGCGGCGATACACAGGTTCAAACGTGACTTGAAATTTTCGGCGATGGGCCGCAGGTTCCTCCGGCGCATCGGCCCATTCTCGACGCAGCGATTGCTTTAGCGACTCCAAACTTTTTGGCGTGTAGCGCAGGCTCTGGCCTCCAAAATAAAAATAAAAAATACGCTGTAGTCCATCGGGTTGAGATCCGGCGAGTAGGGCGGGCGGCCATTCCGAAGACGCGATGAAGTCCGGAAAATGGGTCCGGCACCAGTCCTGCGTCGTTTTTGCCTTGTGACCGGGGCGGAGTCCTGTTGGAACGTCCAATTCGCATCACCGAACAATTGATGGCATCGGAGACGGTTTGCCGAGGCACATTAAGCAATCGAACAATTTCACATTGGCGCTTTCCTTGCCGAAACAGCTCCAAAATTACTCCACTTTTGTTTGACATCCTAAAAAAAGTTAATTTATACGGTCAATACTTTCGTGTTAGGATGAATTATATTTTGTCCGGGTTTTTTCTGGTCATCCCTGTAAATTATAGCTAGGGGGTCTAATTACAGTACACATATTTATTAATAGTTGTAGCAGTATAGCTAGGGGGTCTAATTACAGTACACATATTTATTAATAGTTGTAGCAGTTATACACAAAAATCGCCAAACTCGTTCTCGTCAGCGAAGGGGGGAGGGTGTTTTGGCGGGAGGTTAAAAGGCAAGAAATCCGACCCGCCATACCAAAATAGAATAAGAATTAAAATTCAAGTTAGCAGCAATATGTATTGGATCCACTACGGTGTACATAGTGGATTAAAATAATGTCAAAATTGGCTATTCTGTTCGCTCTCTAGAATCTCGGACGCTAGCGGAACGCTGAACGTGACGAAAGTCAGCCAGGGTGGCCTCAACATCAAGGACCTCGACACAAATGTAATTTTTGAATTTTTCTCAATTTGAAGTTTTGGAAATTTTTAAAATCAAATTTTATTGTGTGTAGGACGCGTTCGTGTTGGACGCGGGCAAGGGCGGCATCTACGTGTGGATCGGTAAGGGCTGCACGACCGCCGAGCGCAGCCACGCGATGGAGCTCGGCAAGAAGTACCTCGAGCAGCGCGTAAGTCTCATTAATCCCAGTGTTTTACGCCTTTTTTCAAAAAATGAAAATAAACCGACAAAATGAACTTGAAAAAAGTTCGAATCGCCAGTTCAAATAATTTTGAAAAAAGTTCAAGTTTAAAATGATGTCAGTACGAACTTGAACTATTTGAAATTAATTTGAATCAATTTCAAACATTTTTTGATAAATTTTATAATTTTAGTTAATTTAAGAAAGATTAGAAGCAGAGATAAAGTTTCCCAATCCTACAAGTACGACGATTTAAAATAATAGAAAATTCAAGTTCAGAACTTTGAATTTGAACTTATTTCAAATTGATTTGAACTGGTGACTTGAAATTGAATTAGAGAAATTCAAATGAATTTCATTTGAACCGAATTGGGAAAACAATGATTAATCCACCCTAAAACAATCAAATCTTCGTCGCACGAACTTTATAAAATTGCAAAAAAAAATAATTTTTTCCAGAAACTACCGTCCTACACGCCGGTGGTGCGCGTGCTTGAGAGCGCGGAGCCGACGGAATTCATTCAGTGGTTCACGAACTGGGACACCACTCAGCTCAAGACCTCCGCCTTCACGCCGAAACTCTTCCAGTGCTCGAACGAGAGCGGAAAATTGCGCATCGAAGAGATCAAAAACTTCTACCAGGAGGTGAGATTTGGTCGAGAGAGAGAGAGAGATTTTGAAAAAAGGGGAAAATTTCTTTTTATTATATTTTTTCTAAACATTTCCTTGCACAGGACCTGGACGGAGATGACGTAATGATTTTGGACGGGCTGAACCTGATCTACGTTTGGGTAGGAAACGGCGCGAATCGCGCGGAAAAGGACGCGGCCGAGGACACCGCCAAGGTACGTACTCTGATTTTATGCATATTGTATGCAATAGTCCTATGCAATAGTCAACAAAATGTGTACAGTTCTTGTGCACAAATCATCTTTACAGAGGGAGACAGATATAATTTTACTCCATCTCTGTATATGTAGTGACTGTTTCTATTTCTGTGAAGATTCTCTCTCTCTCTCTCTCTATTTCTCTAGCACTGTCTCTGTTCGGGTCGAGACTGTTTCTAGCACTGTAGAGACGATCTCTATATCTGCCGAGATCTGTCGATACTGTCTCTATCTCTGTCACCACTGTTTGAAAAGATGGGTCTGTAGAGATGGTCTCTATCTCTGTCGAAACTGCCGAGATGCATACTGTACGTACAATTTTTGTAGACACACAGCATAACTGTCTCTATCTCTATCAAGACTCTTCATTTCCAAAGACATACATATATGTATGAGAATGGGACTGAGAAATAAGCCATTGATGAAATGATAAATGAGAATGGCATGATTGGGTATTTCAGCAATATTTGGCGACCGACTCGGTGCCGCGCCACAAGAAGGCGTCGATCGAAGTGATCTACCAGGGCCAAGAGACGCCCACATTCAAGAAGTTCTTCCCCACATGGAACGACAAACTCTTCGCCGGGGTTCGTGAATTGGCACTTTTTCTTTGAAAATTTGCATTATTTTACAGTCCAAAAATTGTCTTTGTGGTGTGATTTTGCAATTGCCAGTCAACACACATTCCTTAATTTGCAATATCCTGCCAATTATATGTATGTACATACCGTCAATTTTTTTTCAGGATCGCAGCGCGGAGAATATGCGCAAATTGCTCTTCCACTAAACGTTTGGCACGAAATGAAGGGCCAAATGATATTATCGTAGTGACGACAATGTAATGATTTTATCAGTCTAGGTTTACCGTCATTTTTTCTTTTTTTTTACAGTACTTATTTATCAGTCTACTATCATCATCTTTTATTGTATCATCAGCTTCGAATTTTCACATTGAAAGTAATGACTCTTTTGTAAATAAACATTTTTTTGATTTAATTGCGAAAAATGACAAAAATTGTGAAAATGGGAAGAATTGTAAAACATTTAAAAAATTTTTAAAAATAGCGAAAATTGTAAAATGTGGTTTGTAAAAAATGTCAAATTTTGTGCTTTATGATATTATTATTTTTCCATTAGGATATCATTGAAATAACAACATTAAAAGTATTGATATCATTCAGATTTTTGGTTGTTTTTGGCTAAATGAAGAAAGAAGAAAACTAATATCATTACTTTTCACTGGCACAAAAAAAGTTCTGATATCATTTACACAGGAAGTTCTGATATCGTTGAGGTGATTAGTTCTTATCCGAGTGAAAAACTCTGATATCATTACCATTCACCTAGTTGTAATATAAAAGTTCTGATATTATTTTCGCAGAAAGTTCTGATAATTTTTTCTGATATCATTGAGATAGATCATTGAGATAGAAGACTGATATCATTTCTAGTTCTGATATACATAAAAGGTCTAATATCATTTGTGCACGGGAAGTTCTCATATAATTGACATGGGTTGGTGTGATGTTTGGCTGTGGGTAAAGAAGACATGAGATTATCGGCAAGAACGGAAGATTATCACACAAACAACAACAACAACAGTGAAATAGCAGCAGCAGCAGCAAAGTGCCCTAACCATAGCGGCGGCATCTTTTTCAGCATCCGCAGCAGCAAATAATAAGTCAAACTATCTACAATTTCAACGCCAAAAAATAATGCCAAAAAGCAGCGAAAAAAAGCGTTTTCTGCGTGTATGAGTGTGTGAGCATTTTATGGGCCACCACCACAACCAGCAGCAGCACCACCACCACAGCCACAGCAGCAGCAGCAGCACAATAACAGCAACCACAGCAGTCCTACAGCCAGCCGCCAAAGGCGATCTTCTTTTTTTCTCAATTTTCAACTCCCACAAAACGAGCAAATTTACACGCGAAAAGCACAGCAACAAAAATGTGAAAAAGATTTTACTGCGGGAGAACACGCAGCAGCTTTCACTCTCCCCCCCCCACTCGTGTGTCCCCTTTATTTTGAAAAAATTTTAAAGAAAAAACATTTATTTTTCTGTAAATTTTCATGTTTTCAATTTAAATTTTTATTTGTTTTTCTTTACTCAACCGATAACAATGCACATGCATACACACATACACATGTATGTACGTTGAATTTGATTCCCCCATGATAATATGATAATATACATATGATAATATATACATAAGATGATATATCATGTTGATATTTGGGAGGTAAAACGCATAGTACCACAGTATTATCGAGTATTTTTTTCACGAGCAAAAGTTTCGTATTTTGTGTTTGAGAGTTACGATTTTTGTTGAGACCCCACCCCACCCCCTCCACTCTCTCTTTCTCTCTCTCTCTCTCACTCTCTTTCTCTCTCTCCCCCTCTCCCCTCTCTCTCTTTATTTCTATGTTTTCTCCCACTCTCTCCATTTCTTTTCATATATGTCTTTGCTTTTTTCTTGTTTTTTGTCTATCTCTCTCTCACTTTTTCTTTGCCTCTATGTCTTTCTCTCTCTTCCTATCACTTTCTTCGTTTCCCACTCTCCACTCTCCTCCCTCCCTTTCTCCCCCTCACCCCAATGACACTGACACTCCTTCAAGCAAGAAGAGTGTCGTTAATGAAGACCCCTCATTCCTCTCCATATCCCCCTCTACTCACTCCACTCCTATGTATTCCCCCGCCAGATGAATGACACCCCTCATCGAGCAAAAAAGGGGGCTCATTTCTGAAAATTCGAAATTTCTCCACTTTTAATCCCGCAAATTGCGCATTCCTCCCTTCCCCCTCCTCCCCCCCCCCCACCCTTTTCATT
>SAUE01000668.1:60156-74100 GCA_009724625.1 Deladenus siricidicola
TGTGTGTGTGTGTGTGTGTGTGTGTGTGTGTGTGTGTGTGTGTGTGTGTGTGTGTGTGATTTTTGCATAGAAATCAATCTATTTTAGAAGATCTTTTGGCAAAATTTAAAAAATTTACTTTGTAATACTTTTTCTGGTTTTTTTTGTAAGTCAAACCTCCTCAAATAATTTATATTTTGAAATACATAGAAAACGATGTGCTCCATCCAGTGTTTCCAAATTTTTTATTGAATTTTGTGCGCGTTTTGACATGTTTTGAAAATGCGCGCTGTGGCAAGGACGCAAATATTTTTGAGCCGCTTTTACTACTCCCAGCGATGCCCTCTGCCTTCAAAGGCACTTCCTCGCGCGCTTTCACCTCGCGCATCCCCTTCTTTCTTCGTCTGCGGCGCCGGGTGGCGCAGAAGCATGGAGGTGGAGCGTTACGACTTGAAATAATTTTATATTTTGGTAAAAGTTTGCGTGCATTTTAGGTTCGTCGGCCGACGAATGGCCGACGAATGCGGACGTACCAAACGGTGGCGTATGTCGAAGACGCTGTCAGACGAGAAAAAAGTTAGTTTCATAAAAATTTGTGTGCTGCAAAAATTTGTTGCGATAACATAATAAATATCGTGATCCACGGAATTTAAAAATTGGGTTTGTTTAAATTGGGAGTCAAGGATAGAGAATGCTTCGATTATTTAATGAAAATTAATTTAAAATTAAATTATTTCATTTGAGAATGAAAAAAGTTTTAATTTGCGCGCAAAAAACTGACGAAGAATACGCCGGCAGGCCGTTAGAATCGACACACGACAAGACACAAACGCTCTTTGCCAACATTTGTTGTCGTTGAGAGGATATTGATTCTCTAGAGAATCTTATACATAGTATATTATTTTGTCTTAGACTTTGTTATTTTAATGTTAACTATTATCCTTGTTATGTCTTTATGACGTATTTTTAAATAAAAATAAATAAAAAATAGTACTTAGTGGCTACGAGATTGTTTGAGGAGTTTTTTTTCGAAGAATAAATTTTTAATAACAATCCGCAACTGTCCGACTTTTATGGTGCAATGTGTCCTGAAATGGTTTCACTTTGTCACTTATTTTTTAACTGTAGAATATGGTGGCAAACTGTAAAAATGATTCACTACCTTGGGGATGAATCATGATTCACGTGATTCAATTCAGTGAAATGGGTCATTTTAACCGTGAACCACAGGTTGACTCATGATTCAAATGAGTCAATGAATGATTTGAATCATGAGTCAAATGAGTCAGTGACTCACGTGAATCATGATTCAAGCCGTGATTCGTGATTCAAAAAATGATTCAAGTCACAGCCCTGGTTCCTACCTTTATGTTTGTCTACTGTTGTTTCTATTGTTCTGGCTGTTTACGGCTGTCCCTACTATTCCGGCTGTTTACTGTTTACGACTGTCCCTACTGTTGTCTCGATTGTTGTTCCTACTGTTCTGACTGTCTACATATGTGCTTGTTGTTCTGACTGTCTACATATGTGCCTGTTGTTCTGACTGTCTACATATGTGCCTACTATTCTAATGGTCTCTACTGTTATGTCTGTCTATTGATGTCGCTACTGTTCTGATTCCTAGGTCTAGTCTACTGTTGTTTTGACTATCTGTTATTATCCCTACTGTTGTGACTGCCTACTGATGTCCCTACTGTCTGACTTGTGTGCGTAACGCCGAATAACACAAAAAATATATTTATAGTAGTATATGTACTGTAATTTGCTTATTCACTCCTGTCAAACACTAAATTTTTAACTCTGAAGAAAAAGAAATGTATTTTTGTCAAAATACACAAAAAACAAACACTATCTAAGCGTTAGATTGAAATTGATCGACAAAATTCTTTCAGATTTGGAATCTGTACGTCTTGCTGCCCCTATGACATAAGTTTCAGTCAAATCGAAGACTATGTCCAAATCCGTGTCCCACCTCTGTGTAAATGAAACTCATTTTCTCAGACCTCGTGTCTTACGATTAAAAATTTATAATTATATTTTAGAAGACGCAGGTTTAAAAATGGTATGGAACGAGAACATCTTTCCGAATATGTAAATCTGCTAAAGTAAAAGTAATGCTATAACGGGGAACGACGTGCGGTTTTGGGCAAAAAGTGAGGTTTTTGGAGTTTCAATCGAATTTTCGATCAAGTCCACATGTTTTTTTCTCGGACATCTTTTTTTGGATGCAGAATTTTGTGCTCTTTCTCGAATGGCGGAAAATGTGGAAGGGGGGGGGCGAATTCAAAATGAATTTTTTTGGCGGCTTTTTGAAAAAATGGGGCATATTCGAAGAACGGTTTTTGCCCAAAAAGTGAGTGAAAAGAAAAAATTCGACAGGGAAGTATAATATTCATTCGGAAGAGCATCGAATTACGCGTCGAATGTCATGCAACTGAAAAAATTGGAATTGATTTGACCGAGTTATGCGTTCCTTTCGTAAATCGTGAAAAAACATTTTTGAAAAAGGCTCGCGCCGAAGGCTCGCGTTCCGCGAAAATCCAACAAAACGCTCTCAAACTTGCACAACGTGTTAGTCAAGAATAGTATTAATTTATGGTAAAATTTGAGCAGGATCCGTCTAATTGTTTATTCATGATGCCGATATACATATACATACATACATACATACTGGAGGTTGCTGGAGGTTGCAGTTGTCGTTCATATTTGTCACCGTACCCTGCTTACAGAAAGCGTTTCGTCAAAACAAATGCAAAGTGTTTCGCCTGTGGCGCCATTTGCAAATGTGTCGGTGTGAGCGTGGTCCCGCTGTTTCCATCTTTCGACCATAAATCCGTAATTGCATGCGGTTTTGTCCGATAAAAATCTCTAAACTCCGAGGTTTTTGTCTTGAAATTTAAGTTTAATACTCAAAAATACTATTAAAATTTATGTTGTATATGGGTTTCGGATGCTGGGTTCGCGTGTATGTATATGTACCTCGTAATATGTAATATGTACCTTGATGAGCGCGGCCTTCAACGACTGCACCAAACGTCTCGGATCGAATGTGCTCATGTCGAAATTTGTGGAAGAAATTTTCAAATATCGACGAAATTCCCCGTCATAACAGTGGCGAAAGCGCGGCCGCACGTCGGCGTGCAGCCAGTCGACGATTATGGCCACTTCTCGCGCTACGCGACCGGTCGCGGTGCTGACGAAATCGCCCGCCGAACTGCTACAGTAGTCGAGGTAGACGGCGACGCACGCGTGGACGATCGGCAATTGCAGGCAAGCACAAATTGTGGCAAAATGAGAGTCCTTATACTGTATTTGTATGTACGGCACGTCGGCCATCGCCAACAGTTGTGGAAACTTTTTGAAGTCTAAATTCAAAAAAAGTCAAAAAAAGTGAAAACTCCGTGACACCGAAGATTTCGGAGGTGTGAAATCGTTTTGTCCAGAATTAGAAAATGTGTCTTTCAAATTTTTCAAAATCCCAATTCCCCATCAAAATCCTTCTCGTTCATTAAACATTCTTTTACACACCATTACGCTACGTGAAATATGTCTCACTCAAAATTGCCCAAAATTCTTAGAGAATGAAAAAAAATCGTAAAAAAGGTCATTTTCATAAAATATTTACATGAATTGCAAATGAATGTGGCGCTACCACCCGGCTCGCTTTCCCACATTTTGCGAAGTTTTTTGAACAAAACGTCCTCGTCCGCACTCAACTCAAAGCCGCTTTTAAAGCCACTCTCGTCCACATAAAACGTCACCCAATCCACTTTCAAATAGGCGGGAAAATTCGCAGGCCATTTTTGGCAAAAGCGCTCGACGCAGCAGCACTTCGCGACGTCGGGGATGTGGATGGATTTTATGGATGTTGGGCTGGCGCCCAAACCGATGACCATTTTGCCAAGCACAACGTATGGCGGTCGGTTCGCCAAATGCGTCGAGATTATAGCGTGGAATTGCCGGCACGCCGTAGCGAGTCGGTATTGGATGAACGGCCGCGTCAGGAACGCGCTGATGTCGACGACGAGCTCGGCAGGCAGCACACTGAGCACATTTCTTTTTGCATTTGAAGCCTAAACCAAAATTTTTTTTCCAAAATTTTTTAATTTATCTTTCAAAATTTTAGTTCAGACAGAATATCTGCAGAAATTTAGCAATATTTGAGAAGGAACGGATGAATTTGCACAAAATTATTTCATTCTCTAACGAAATATTCAATTTCACTTGGCGAATTTTCATTAAAAATTTCACCGAAATCGAAACTCTTCCCTCGATTCCCAAATTTAAACCCGATTTTGAAATTTCGTGGATCATTATTTGTTATCGTAGCAAATTTTTATGGCACAAATTTTTATGAAACCAACTTTTTTTTCGTCTGATAGCTTCTTCGTCTTACTTTTTCTTCGCCTTCGTACTTCGCCTTTGCCTATGGTACGTTCGCATTTGTCGGCCATGAAGGAACTTCTATCTAAATATTACGCAAAGTTTACCAAAAGATAAAAAAAAAGTCATATCCCCCCCCCCAAAAAAATACTATCTTTTGTGAATCTTTTTGTCGGAATTTGTATTTCAGATTTTGTGGGTGACGTAGCACGGATACATATTTTTCCAAAAGTAAATTTTTTAATTTCACTAAAACATCTTTTATGTATGATTAAATTTTAGCTGAAAAATTGGAAGCAAAATGGTTTTCAGGTGTTTCCAATTCATATTTTTAAATAAATGTATTTGCTTATATTCAGAACATTTTTCCGCTCATTTTTTTAACATTACATACATACATACATATGTATGTGTTATTGCAATATTATGCAAAAAAATTGGGTTATCTTGCCGAGCTACGTATTTCTTCAAATCAACAATATGTGCAACATTCGTGTAAAAATGATAAAATTCAAAGAATATTTACACATAAAATTCATAGGAAATTCAAATAGCTGTGGAACGCCAACGAAATAATTTTCAAACCTTTAAATTTGCATTGAATACGCCAACAAAAAAATGTAATTTTCTTCATTTTGCTAGCATTTGTTGATTATTGATTGTTGTGCCACTCACATCAGTGTTAGGTTTGTATATGTATAAATATATATGTGCGCATAATAAAGAATGCAGGCAGCATAAACGGACAAACACTACACAGCTATATAGATAAAGCAGTTGGCTTTGGCTGAGCACTTGATATAACTAGCTACATATGTATGTCGATCTCAGCCGCTCAGGCTGCCTCGCTGATCAAGACAAATGAAAGTGGAAAGACAGTAGAATGTAGAACTTGGTCGAGGATATCGCTATACCTAATTATTATACATCAATCCCATGGGGTCCCAGTCTCTTGATGACGGCTCCCCCACCCCTTATGGGGCAGTTGCTTCATATTTTCTGTCTTCATGCCCTTTTTAAGCGCAAATCTTTTCATACATATTTTACAAAACTGCGTCAATTTCTCGCGATCGGCACCTTTTCAATTCAACTCTTCAATCTGGGCCAACTCTTAGACTTCCAACCATCCAAAAACATCCCCTCATCACACCTAGCTTAAAACATTATTGACGGCAAAACAATTTCTATAAAGTTAGTATTTATTCTTCGGGAATAAAACAATCGTCCAACTACAAAATGTCAAAAGAAAAGAATTGCTCATAGAAGCATGGGAACAAGTCGAAAGTCGATATTAAACCACTCCTCGTCACGAAACTTGTCGCGAAAGACGTCATCGCCGCGGACGGCGGCGGTCGCACACTCCGCGTTGGGGTTCGACTGGTCGAGGGTGAGCTCTTCGAAGAGCTCGGCGCTCTGCGCCGGCGAATAGCTCCAGATAAGGGCGAGCGGCGGATTCTCGCGCACCAGCATCGTCAGCAGCAGGCGCGTTTCGCGCCCGCGTCGGCTCAGCTCACCCTACAAAAAATTCACTCGTTGGTATTAGGTGCCGGGACGGAAAGCTTTTTTGAATCAAAAATTGAAATTTTTCGTATTTCCATCAGAAAAAAGTAATGTAGAGTTTTTGATTGCCTCCCCCCATTCGCTTTCGAAATCCTAGATATGTCAAAAACGAAAATCCGTTTTGAATCCGGTTCAGCATGAAACCGACAAAGTTTCGACGATTTTATACCAAAAACACTTTGCCCATATTAATCAAGTTTGTTCAACTTTTAGCACGTTCAAAAGGCATAAAAAGGAAGCCAAAAAATTAGAAAAAAAATGTAAGAAAAGGGCCAAAAGGAAGTATTTCCATATGCGTTCTTGAATGAGAAATTTCCAATTTTGGCGCTTCCGACGACAAAAAAAGATCTTGCCAAAAAACATTCCTCACCTGAAACGGCCCGCCGTTGACTTTGCGCTGGCGAAACTTTTCGCTCGACTCGATGAGCAAAATTGACTTTGGGTAGTTCCGCAGCATCTAAAACGTCCATCAATATTATTGTGTTTAGTGCTTATTATTATTTATTGTGTTTGGTGTTTTTATTGCATTAATTTTACAACATTTATTTCCGTCAAATTATCTCCATCCAAAATGCTCTCAAAAATCAATTCAAAATCCCCTAAATAATCGCAACATCAAAAATATTAAAGAGAGGGTGTGAGAGATAACGAGAGCTAAAGAAAGAGAGATAACAAGAGAAATATCTAGATAGGTAGGGAGAATCAGACAGACAGAAAGACAGCGGCAAAATATGTAATAAAAATCAAATAACACTCAAAAATTCCATTTTACACAAAAAAGCGAAAACCTGCTCGCTTTGCTTGAATATTCGGCCATTGACGAGCGATTGCGCGAGGTCGTCGAGCGCCTTGCGCTCCACGCAAATCGTCGGCGCCAAAACGTAGTCGCCCACCTCGAGCGTCGTCGCCGCCACGTCGATGCCGCGTCGGTATAGCACCGTGGGCAGTTCGCTGTTGAACTCGCGCATGTCCACAACCACCTGCAATTTATTACTAAAAAATCGGTTTTAAATTAAAATAAACAAAATTAATTAAAGAATGAATTTCACTTCAAATCGAATAAATTTATTCTTATTCAGACAAATATTAAAATAATTGCACATAAAAATGTTTTCTCGATTCTTTGCCTTCGCCAAATCAACGGCAAACCGTTTCGTTGCTCTTCATAGACTAATTTTCATAGACGAAAACATCCAAAAACAAACCAATTTGCGGAGGTCCGAGTCATCCTCGTCGTTTTTGGCGCCCCTTTTGTTGTGCCTGGAATCGCCGCGGAGCGCCAGACGGCCCAATTGCGAGACGCTGTCACGCGCCACGTCGTATTCGGTGGGCATCATCAACACCTCAAAATTAAAGCAAATTCAAAAAAGAAATTTTCTAAACATTCACCTTTTTTAATTTTTCCTAAAACATTGACAAACCTTAAAACAAAAAAGAAATATTTTAATTAAAAATTGGATCAACAATCAATCAAGATTAAAAAATCAGATAAAATCTAACAAGTAGCGTAATTCAAACCGCAGCCAAAACAACAGACAAAAAACGTACGCCTTGTTCGCGGATCAGACTCTCAAAGGCGAATTGTTCGCGCTGTAGCGAGACCAGGTATCGCTCCTCCTCAGTGCTAGCCGTGTACATCAACGAGTAGAGCTCCAGCGGATGGTCCGGGTTGTGGGCTTTGAACGCCTTCAAATAATCTATTAAATGTGTGCTATTCCTTTCTAATTGTCTTTTTCGATATACATTGTTTGCTACATTGTTTTGCGAAGTGCTAACAAAATTCTCCAATTTCAAAGACATTTTCATCGAAAAAGATTTTTAAGATTAAATTTTTTTGTTGCCTAGCAAATTTGCAGCATCACCAATATCCGCGGGGACGCCCAAGAAATTTTAGATAGCTCAAACACGTAGTCGTAGAAAGACTCCGGCTGCCTCCTCTTGAAACAGTTTTAATGTGAAACAATGATTAATATACGCGATTCATTACTTTCCCCTCCCCCCCCCCATTGCTCCCCAGTGAAACTCTCACCTCAATGACTCGATTTGAGACCATATTGACATTGTAGAGCAGAATGTGAGAGGGTCGATGATTGTCCAAACAATGCAATAAATCATAGCGATTTCCCAAGGCCACAAAAATCAGCAGAGGCGACGAGTCTCTCGCATCCGCTTCTAAAATTTTTATTATTTGGGTTTTTCGTAATCAACAGCAATAGATCCCAGAATGAATTGATCTCTAGTTTTGCTATTACAACAACTAAACGTTTTCGAAGAAATAAGACCAATATTCTCTTCTTTACATTGATGTTATTGACGACAACTAACTTCAACTTAAAGTAATCTCAACTCACCGCCATCCTCATCCCCCACTTCGATCTTCACGTTCACGGAAGTTCCGCGAAACTCCTCCAAAAACTGCACGTCGTCGTCATCGGACGCTCCCGAATGATTCCCATCATCGTTCTCGTCGCCATCACATTGCCCACCACCACCACCATCATCGCAGTTATCATTATTATTGTTGTTGTTGATGGCTGAGGACGTCGTAGATTGCTGTGAGGTCGTAGCCGACTGTGTGTGATAGAAGTCGGTTAGCGGGTCCTCGGGCAACATTCCCTCGGGTACGCTCTCCTCCTGCGAAAGCGACATCGCCGTTTCGCATTGTGAGGACGTGGAGGCGATCACCGCCCCACCGCCGTTGCCCACCAACTTCTAAATGTGAACAAAATGTCACATTCAAGAAGAATTATTGTAAAAAATTGACACCCACGTGAACAACACAAAAATAAATTTTCTCAGAAAAATCGCCAAAATTTCCTTTTTAAAATAGAACCATGGCAGGGAATTCCACTTAAGGTACCCCCAACAATATACACATAGCGATCCGACCTTTTCGGGAACGTCGGACTTCGAGTTCACCCGCCTTTTTCGCTCCTCCCTCTTCTCCGAGTAGCGAATAATGCCGAAACTGACGAGCTTCGACTGACTGGGGTCGGTGGCGACGTTCGGATCGATCACCTTCTTGAAATTGCGCCTTTTCACATCCTTCGACACCTTTTTCTGCGCCTCTTTCAGCTGGTTGAGCAATTCGCAACGATCCTGCAAATTGCGAGACGTTAGTTTTTCATGTAAATTGAAAAAAATATCCATTCTCCTCCACCAAATTCTTTCTCTAATTAGAATTTGACCACTTTTGGGTCCCTTTTTTTTGTCCCCTTTGAGTCTCACTTTTTTTGGTCCCACTCTTTGAGTCCGCCTACCGCCTCCGAAGATGGCTCTTAACGTGGACGATCTTTTATCAAATGTCAAGGCACTTCATTTGACAAAAATACGCTACTCCATAAAAAACCAAAAATTTTTAAACTATGTTGAAGTAATTACTAAAAAATTATCCGCAAAACACAAAAAAATGAAAAATATACACGAAAAAATACAAAAAGCGAAAACCTGTTCCATCACGTCTGCGTCATAGAAGACTACGTTGTCCACGACGCGCCACAGCGGCGCAATTTCGGGCGCGCTTTTCTGCTTGACGACGCCGCCGCCCTTGGGTAGATTGGAGCGTGCTACGGACGTGGCCAATTGCCAGGCGTAGTGCTCGCGGCCTAAGCGCACGAGCTCCATCAGCTGGCGGCACGTCTTCTCGTTCGCCGCCAGCACCACAACCGGCGCCGGCGCGTCCGACGCCATTTTTCGCGCAATTTCCTCCAAGATCGTTGCGAAGCCGTTCCACTTTGGTGGGGCTGAATAATAGAGTCATTTTTTTCAAAATTAAATCCTTTTTTTAAAGCAATTCAAACATACATATTTGCAAAAATTAGTCAAACATTTTTTAAATAAAATTAAAAATTAAACTTTCAAAAAACTGCGTTAATCTTCACTTTCTTTTTAACAATTTTATTTCATAACAAAAAAACGACAGTACTTGAAATCGTAGTCGTCTCACCGTCCGCCGACTTTGTAAAGCAAAGCGATTCGATGGTATTGAAAATTGTCGTCGCCGTCGACGTAAAAATCCATCCACTATTCTTCTCTAGAACCTGAATGTGAAATTGGTTTAGGAAAATGTGAAAATATTTTCGCTAACTAATCCTCGCTAACTAATCCAACAAAAACTACGTCTTTATCCGATCGAATGGCGCAAATGTAGTTCCAAGCGCTTGTCGCGTCCAAATCCTCCACCTAAATTTCTTCTTTAAACAAATATGTAATAGTTAGGTAAAAATGTGTTTGGTTCCAGGGAGAGAAAAACGAATACCGTCGAGCGCAGAACGCAGTGAGACGAATCACTAAAATTTGCCTTTTTTTGACTTTTACATAAAATTTATCTCCAAAAGTGGCACTAGAAACCTTATCCAGACTATACACAGACATCACGCCGCACGAGGATCAAAAATAAGAAACTATTGCGCAAAATGGCCCAAAAAATGAGCCATTTTTGGATATCCCACTGCCGTATTATCCAGACCCTTCTTTCTCTGGAACCATAAAGTCATTTTATCGTAATATTATTGGACAATATCGTTGATTGACTGCTTGCGAACAACGCTACCTTGTGGAGGAGAATGCGAAGAATGCGCAAGTCGGCGAGCAATCGCTCCTGACGCTCGGTCAACAGTAAATTCTTTCGGCGCAAATCCACCTCCAAATTCGACTCTTTCAGCGCCGGAGAGGCGCCCAATCCACCCAAACCGCCGTCCAATTTGCTGGACTCCGCATCGGGCTAAGAAACACTTGGTAAAAAAATTGTAGAAAAAAATCCACTAAATAAAACCAAAAATTTCAACACATTTTTTTGTTATATTTCAAGACGAAAAACCGAAAAAAACTCGGCAAAATATCTACACATAAAAATCACCAAAACGAATCCATTTTTAAATATTTAATTGTGTTCCAAACTGAAGCGTAGTCAGAAAAAATTTTCATGAGGGGGGGGAGGGGTGGGAAAATTCGAGGGAGGAGGCAAAACCAATTTTTTTCTATTACTTGGAAAAAGTGAAGAATTGTGCTTCGTATTTTCATTTCGGGAAGGGGGGCCTGGCTCCAAACAAGAAATTATAATAATACATTAAGAACGCCCTGGCTGCACAGCTTCAGGTCGCGAACACACGTGGAAATGATGTCGGCGAGAAGAGTGCGCACTTTCTTCTGACTCGGCGGTAAATCGATCGACACTTGCGTGAACTTCAGCTGCAAACAAAAAAAATCTTCCATCTAAAACTTCTTTCAAAATATCTTTTTTACCAAAAATGAATGATCAAAACTTTTTCGAAAAAATTTTCATCGATTTTTGTTGGGCAAATTCATTCCAAAACCTTTAAAAAATTCTAAAAAATCAACAGAAACCCCACCTGAAAAATCAAGCCAAAAATCTACACAAGCCAATCAACAATTTAAATAAAATAATAATTAAAAAATATAAATAAAAAAAAATTTTTTTTTCAAAAAGCTTCAAATTTAATCAAAACAATACATTTCCTTTCCTCAAAACTCCGGTCAAAACACCGACAAGCCATTTTTCCAAAACGCAAGTCAACCCCCATACAAGTAAAAATACACGCCCCATTATCACCAAAAATAATAATAAAACATCACAAAAACGTCAAAAAGCTTCAAAAAAATTGCTTCTTAAAAATTTGAAAAAATCCAATCCTCGTCAAAAAAAATCACCTTACACAAGTCAAAGCACTCCTTCACGCCCGAGTCGAAGCGCGGCAGGAGGATGACGCGTCGGACGTAGAGCCGATTGACAAGGCGCTGGAGTTGGCCGAGGCCGGCGTGCGCGACCTTCGCCGCGTCGTCCGTGAACGCCTTCACGAAGCCGCCGCGGCGCTTCTTCTCGCGGAACAGCCGCAGAATGAAGGACTCCTGGAAGCTGGCCAGCACGCTGAAAATTGGTAACTGCTTGCCATTTTTTGTTGGTTCGTTTAATAAATTTTTAAATTCTCGTAACAAAACAAAAATGGCATTTTTTAGTATAAAAAATTTAATAAAAAAAATCCTGCAAAAAAAATTCCCCGCACCTTGCCCATTTATGAAAAAATCAAAAATTCGCAAATAAAATAACGCTGAAAATTGGCAAATTTTTGCCATTTTTTGTTGGTTCGTTTAATAAATTCTCGAAAAAAAATTCATTAAAATTTTTAAATCCTCGTAACAAAACAAAAAAACACCACTCCCCACCCTTCTTCCACCCATATTGCCCATGTATGTATAAATACATTTAAAAAATTTCGACAAAGAAAACGAACGCATGCGCGCGATAGACGAGAATTCCGCTGACTTTGTCGACGGGCACCCGATCCGTCAGCAAATCGACCATCAGAATCCTCGACGTGACGAATTGAATGCCGCCCGTGTTGTAGAGCACAATTCTAGCAACAACAACAACAACAACAATACATATTCGCATGGCTTATCAACAATATATTTAGAAAATTCTAATTTCCGCCTCTTTTTCTTTCAATTTTTGCGAATTTTAGCCATTTTTCCGAAAATTTTCTAAATTTTTTTGCTACCAAAAAATTAGTTTTTGACCTATATAATTAATTTTCGATTTACGCAAACAAATGATTTTCTGAAATTTTTTATGTTCAAAATTTATTTTCGTTATACTCCTTACACACATGTATAACAAAAATATATAATAATTCAAAAAAATTAATTAAAAAAATTAAAAAATCATATCAAACAAAAGAAGAAAGAAAAGAAACCTGTCATTGATTGAAACGTCCGAATTTATGAATTTCGGCGGATTCTTTGTGCCAAACTCTTTGAGTCTTGCGAAGAAATAATGCTAAATAAATATGCTCTGTATATGGAATTTTTGCAAAATTTGTCCCACATAGAATAATATAAAAATATTTCAAAAAATTGAGTAAAAACCTCATCGTCCGGTTCCGTGTGGATGACGAATACGGTGGAGTTCGAGTCGTTATAAAAGTGAAGATGGCAGAGGAAGAATCGCTCCAATTCTAAACCTCTGTAAATCCGAACATCACTTCAAAACCGTAAGCATTCCAGTTCTTTAATTCAAAAATAAAACTGTGGATCGGAAGTTTTTTTCGTGTATTTTTTCCAAAATTTCCCAAAACCAGAGGCATAGCGAGGGGAAGCGGGGGGGGGGGGGGGGNGTTTCTTCAATATAGATAAAGCAGCTAGTTTCACGAAGTCGTTGGTTGATTTTGTTCTAGAAATTTTTGAAAAAAACCAAAACTGACTTTGGTCGGTTGGGAAAATTGGCGAATGTGGTGGGACCACGACCAGTTTGCCCGTGCTATATGTCATTCGAATGGTAATGATGCGCAGATTTCGTATATCCAATAAAAAATTTTCAAAAACGCAAAACAGATTCATTTTCCACCACGCAGAGGTCAGAAAACCACAGGGGGGAGCAAGGTGGTGCGATTTTTTGGAAAGAAAACTCACTTCGCGAAAATGAACAAACAATCGTCCGAGAAAGAGTCGGCTATTAGCGCCTTTTCGAAGGACAAAAGCGGAATTCGAAACTCGTCCATGCTCTCTCCAACCAAAGCAGCGGTCATTATATTACTATTTATTATGGTTTGTGGATAAGTGCAGGAAATAATACAATAAAAATGGAGCTAAAAATAAATAAAAATAAGTTGCACAATATGTATTTTCTTCGACTTAAAAATATTCCAAATATTTTTTCCATTTTGGCCCAAAAAAATAGGTAAAAAACATTATTAAATTCGAATTTGCCGTGCCAAAAGCATAATTAAAAAATGTTTTTGGTGTCCGGTATCATCATAGAAGAACCAAAAATTTTTATTGAAAAGCGAAAAAAAACCATGACCATCCGGGGACCTTTGGACCACCCTCCTCTATTCAAGTTAAAAAACCAACGGAAAATGACAGTATATCGTCATTTTTTTGCTGAAATAATTTGAAGTCTTTCACATCATTTTTTCCGGTTATTATACATATATATATATATATATACGATATACAGGGTGACCAGAAAAAACCCGGACAAGTGTTTTTATCACACGGCGCAAA